>JAANDH010000812.1:60000-67604 GCA_011799765.1 Nymphaea thermarum | reverse complement strand
TTTTATCAATTAATATTAATTTATACATTTTTTCCTTAATTTTTTATTAAGTATCCATCGACGTTTTTTAAGATGCCGTTATAATGGTCATGTCAGTTACTCTTTTAGTTACACTTTACATCACGAAATATATGAACAAGTTCATGAACTTCAGTTTTAAGATGTGAGAGAGTTCATGAATTCGGTTAGATGATCACCTCTAATGTGCCCGGATAAGTTTGTACATATCCATATTGTAGTAAACTTTTCTGAACGTACCCTTAGCTGCATTACCAAATACATTATATGTATCGGGTCTACCATCAAATTCAAGTTTTAGATCCGACCCGACCCGGTTGCAGTTTTAAGAAGCCGATTAGAAAGCGGGGGCGGAAATTAGGCCCCTCCCCCCAAATTTTCGAAAAACAAAATTTACTAATAATGTTGAACATTTTCAATTCCATCCTTGCAAAACTATGAAAAATACTTATTGGCCCTTACAAAAAATTGAAAATACTATTATGCATTTAAAACTCATTAAAAAAAACTTGATTTTCATAAAACTGCATGGATAAAACATTTCAATTGACTTTAATAATATATATTTAACTTCTTTTTTTTTTGGGGGAAAGTTCAGTTATATTTAGATATTGTAGCGTCAGTTTTGTAATTATTTCTTTCTTGCAGGTTCGGACTCGTCCGGGACTATCAAAGCATGCACCAGCTGAATTTGGTCCGGTCCGGACGACTCTGAGTTAAACTTATCAGATTAGAGTCCGAGCCTGCTGCTTCTCTCTCATCCTCTCTCCTCCACACACAGGAAATTAATTTACAGTCTGAGAATTTGTTACGGAAGACGGAGATTGAGCCTCTTCTCAAATCCGAACTGCATCTCCCGTACACAAAAATTTCCGAGTTAATTTATAATTGTTGCAGAAAATGGAAATTGTTCTTCTCAATTTCAATTGAAACCCCCAACATACTCTCTTTCTCATAAACGCGATTGCAGAAACACCACGAACCCAACACGGAGACGCACAAGAGAGCAATGAAAGTAGAAAAACCGCAATATCATCCCACTTCAGTCCTCGCCATATTGGATGATATATCTCAATTATGGATATGGCTGCAGAGATAATAAATAAAGAAGAGGAATCAATTTGTTATAGCCGTTACTGAAGAGAAATTGCAAGAAAAGCAATACCAACCGCATTCACTCCTTGCCATATTGAATGATATATCTCAAAATATGGATAAGAGGATGACCGATTGGTTATGGCAGTAAGTGAAGAGAAATTACAAGAAAAGCCATATCAACCCACTTCAGTCCTCGCCATATTGGATGAAGTATCTCAATTATGGATATGGCTGCAGAGATAATAAATTAAGAAGAGGAATCAATTTGTTATAGCCGTTAGGAAAAGAACTTTTCTTCTTTCTCCCCTTTGTTTTCAAAGTAAATTTGTTTGAGCCGAACATGGTTTCAAAATTTTAAAAAGACCAAAACATTAATTTTTTTTTTTAAGGTTAAACTAAATTTTCTAAAATTTACATATAAATTTTTTCATTTTTAAAATACGCCAGCGAAGCCATGGCCCCTGACTGATCCCATACGGTTGGGCATCCAAGAATATGATGCATGTAACTCACCTACCTCTCTTTCTCAATGTTTCGCCTAAGTTTTCTGATAGGACCACTCTTTCGAATATGTCTTCTGAAAAATATAACGAAGATCAGTTTTCAACATAATGAAATTGACATTTCTTTATGACCATCAAGGTCCCACCGTCTGGCCACAAAATTATATAAATATATTAAAATCGAATTGTATATGTGTCATCGGGCCAAATCCCTTGCCCGGAAGTTGCCTTCAAAACATATAAAACTATTAACAGTTACAAAGCCTTCAAAACTATTTAAGAATAATATTAAAAAGAAATAGCATATGACACCTGGTGCTAATATATTGGTTTATAAATTGAATTGATTTTCCACTAACCTCCGATTTAAACAGTCGCGGAGTCACGTGTGGACTTAAATCAATTTTCTGTTTTTAAAGGACAGATATATATATATATATATATATATATATTGAAATGGGGGCTTGAATAGGTGAAATTCTCTATCCCTGAGAACACACCATTTCATGTGTAACACTTCCTAAAAGAGCACATCACATTACTGGGTCCGTGAAAAATGTCGTTTAAGAAGCATTTTTTTAAACATACGTTCATGACGTCGAAATTTGATTCAGCTCCGATATTTGACCCGACGAAGTTGGGGGCTAATGGGATGGGAATCATAAAGGGGATGCGATTCGAATTGGATATTACGGTTTACCAAATTCGATTAATCAGGAATTAAGAAAAGTGTAAGATCAATCCAATTTTATAATTTACAATCCTAATCCCATTTGAATCCGATTCTTAAAATTCACATCGGAATCTGAATATGACTTTCAAATGCCGTACTGCATTTAAACTGTACTATGATATGGTTCTTCTTAATAATCTGATGAACATCTGATCTTCACCGAGAATATCTGAATCTCATATATGTAAACATTAGGAGACAAATTATGATAGGGTTCAGTATTTTAATATAACCAAGATACAATTCAAATCGAATTCAGAAATGTTGAAACAGTCAGATGGGATGATACCACAATGTATCAGAATCCGATGCATGACATCCCTAGTCGAAATTCGTCACCAATCTGTTTAATCTCGATGAGTTGAAAGCTTTTTTGGTCTTCTGAACTTTTCTAATTATCGAAGTAAAGTTGTTGGTTTAACATGGGGATTCAGTGAAGATGATGACGGGGAATAAAGCTCTCACGAAAAGAGCATCCTGAGACACAATCATCGTAAGAAGGAAATTGGTGCACAAGACTATTGAACATAAATTAGCGCATGCATAAGGAAAGAGGCCTCGATCCAATTTATATATTAAGGTGAAGGAACAAGAAGCTGGCCGGTGCCCAATGGCCAAAATTCTACCGTTGGGAATAAACCAATGCTAAAACGAAAAGGAAATATTAGACAAGATCGCAGCCAAAATAAAAAGAACAAAACAGATAGAAAAGATTAAGTAACATCAAAATTATGTTATATATATATATATATATATACGTGTATGTGGGTGTGCGGGTGCACAAGGATGCTTTGCATGAGTGGATCCAGTAAATTATTCAAGCAGTGGAAGAGAGGGCTTCTCCTCTAATCGACGATCAACACCTAACTAATCTAGGGATAATCAAAAGAGATGCAAAAGGAAACGTAAAAGGGAAAGGAAAGCGCAAATAACCATTAAGGGTTTCATATCATTAAAACTGAACAGTGCTTAAAAATGAGACTTAGAACCCTTCATATAGCCTGAAAATGCGTCCCTTGGATCTGCATCCAAATAAAAAAAAAACAACAACAAAACAACAAAACAAAATAAAACTCAAAAGGATCTGTAATATATAATATATATTACACACCCTGAAAGCAAACACGGGTATATAATATATATTTTAGGGTGCATTTCATCCAGCGTACAAGTGTAAAGGCAAAAAATTCTGTAAAACCATGGAGCCACGGCCATCGATCTAGCCGAGAATGCCCAAAAAATGAACAGATATATGAGAATTGCGATACACTAGTCAATTATAATAATCATCGTTGCTTGTCGCCTTTGCCCACTGCATGTTTACAAGGCATTAAATTTCATTGCCCTCGATTTAAAATCCTCAGATATTACGGATTTAAGATACAATCCTCCCCCGCCAACTTAAGGCAAGGCACCAGAAAAGCAGTTGCTCAACGAGGCGATGCAAGATTTGGTCCTACCACTTGTTACGACCTCGGCTTTTATTATGTGAGATCTACATGATTGAAGTACGTCGGAAAATTGCTCCGGCGTGACCATCTTGAAATCGATCTCATGGCTCAAGCCCTCCTCCATTCCATCCCCAGCAGGACACCCTGGAAAATGACAGGAAAACGTCTGGTGTGGTGTTATATGAGATGAAGCTAGCAGACAGTAACAAATTTTTTCTCCACCAAGTTAACCTTTTTACTCCACAAGGTCACCGTTACTAATTCCAAAGTAGGAAAAAGCCTTTACAAAATCGCCTGATTTCACCCTTACATTCTATCACCACTATTTCAGTTACAACATTTGTAAATGTTAATAGCACGCCTCTTTTCCTTTTTAAAATTCACCTGATCATGCATCAAAAGACTCACACACCTCTTTTCCTTTTTAAAATTCAGCATTGGATTTATTTATTTGGAGAATATTTCAAACAAAAGGTCAAAAGTCCTTGCTTTTGACCCCCAAAAACTTCAAACTTTAGCTTTAAAGGAGTAATCAGGAGAAAATTGCTCAAGTTAGCAAAGTTAAATAAAGGGAATTCAACATTAAGTATATTTCTTATAAACTTGCCAAGCTGCAGCTATTCCCAACTTATTACTTTCTGATTATTTCAAAGATTGTGCACAATTGTGAAAGCATGGCATTTGATTATGTTAAAATTCTCTACTCTTTTATGTGAGATCTACATGATTGAAGTACGTCGGAAAATTGCTCCGGCGTGACCATCTTGAAATCGATCTCATGGCTCAGGCCCTCCTCCGTTCCATCCCCACCAGGACACCCTGGAAAATGACAGGAAAACGTCTGGTGTTATATGAGATGAAACTAGCAGACAGTAACAAATTTTGGAACTGCCAACGGAAGGACACAGAAAAGGCTAGTCCGAAAATCCCGCCTCCAAAGCCACAATCCCCCAACTCATCCGCGATCCCCGATTCCACAAATATCCACACCCTTTGCATCACCAATTACCATTAGACTCCTTATACGAGCCAAGACTGGAGAAGAAGGGCAAATCCTGCGAACCTCTATGGACAAAGAAATGAAATGCGGTAAACTTTTGCTGCGTTGTTAAGCATCCACATGAGTACAGAACTACAAGAATCGTATCCGCCAAATGAAAAAGTGAGCGGCTCTAGGGTTTCAGGCGAACCTGTGCCATCGATCTTGGTCGGCGGAGAGCGTTCTACTGTCGGATCGCAAGATGCTCAGCAACGGCTACCCACAGAGAAAGAGACCGAAAAATGGCAAGAGAAGACGGTGAGACCTCTGACGACGTTGCCCATGTAGGTACTGTTGATGTCGGTGGCGGTGAGAAACGTGAGGTTGAGCTCCAGTGGGAAGGGGCATAGACCCTCCTCCGACCAGGGCAGAGGTTCTCCTCGGAAACTCTCAGACGACGACAGCGAGAGAGAGAGAGAGAGAGAAAAGTGAGACTGAGAACAAGTTAGGAAAAACTGCAAGGATTGCTTTCCTCAACTATCACTTTCCTCTTTTCTTTCTCATTTTTTGATAAATTCTTTTCTTTCTCAAAAGGCCTTGACTTGGGTTGGATACGAGGCAGTACCGTTAAACATCGTTCCATGCAAAAAAACCATTTATTCATACAATATAACTACTGCCCATATATAGGTTTGTGTAATTTTTGCTTTTTAAATTAATTAAATAATTTAATTTTTTGTAATTTAAAATAAAATTGGTGATAAGTGCCGATTATGTATTAATAGGTAAATTGATATGGAGACCGAACACCAATATTTACAACATTAGTCTTGATTATATATGTTTCACAAAATCAGCTTACCTTTTTCTAAGGTGTCGATTGAATTAATTGGTTTGCTTTGAATCCTTAACTGCAAATTCAAGGCATAGACAAGTTGATTTGCAGGTTAGAGAAATGAACTAAAAATAAAAGTTACAATGTATCGTTTAATCTTTGAGTTTTAAATAATTAGATTCCCAGCAATTGCTACAAGATTGCACCTCAACTATTCCATAAACGATCTTTAAAGTACCCTTTAACCACTGCTGGCTTAACAAATGCAAACTGAGATTTTGAAGTGCTTCATTTAATTAATCGCTTGTTTCCTTTATAATTTAGGTGATGAAACAAATGATTGAGTAATACAACGTTCTTACCATTACTTGTTATCTTATGGGGAGTTGCATGGGATTTCACCAGGGCCATCTCAGCCAGATACATTATGCCCTTCCCGAGCTTAAAAGTGGCTTTATTACTTAATTAATTTGTGCATGCTTTTGCAAAACTTGTAATTGATTGAAACAACAAAAAAATAGAAATAAAAAACCTAAAGTAATTGCATTAGTCTTGCCAGTCCACACGACTGGATAGGCTTCTTATTGCTGTCGCCATCTTGACACAGCTAGGTAGGATCGATCATGTTTGTTTTCATAATTTTTGTTATCTAATGTCCTCTTATGCTACATTATTTTCCAAACTGTTGTGATTGTTGGACCGGTGTTGCATTTCTAGCCACTAAGAAGTTTTAGCACCAGCAAGTTTTTTACCTTGTTGCATCTCAACTCCATTTGCAGCTTGTTGTCTCTGTACCAAAAATGATTGTTCTTATTAATTTAGTGAGATAAGTTTCTTTTTCCTATTTTTTGGCATGGGTCAACCGGGCAACAACCCTTGTGGAACTGAACTCGAACCTTTCAGCTATTCCGTTCTGTCCCAAAGAACAGGGAGAAAAATAGACATCTAACGTAGTTAATCTTGTCCCGTGAAAACTAATCTCGCATGGAAACCTTCCCGTATTTGATGTGCTTGTTTCAAATCCATATACTTGGAAATGTCTGATGTGCTTGTTTCAAATCCACACTCCTTGTGCAGAACAATGACCTTGGAAATATCTGATGTGCTGGTTTAAAATCCATCATCTCCCCTGACTCTCAGTTAATAGAGCCTTAATTTAATGGATTCTAGTTGGGGTTGAGATGGTCGCCACTAGATCATGTCAAGAGGCGATCCTTGTATTGATCTCTTGACCTCATGGTTCTCTAACCCAGTGGACGGGGCAGTGGTTGGTTGGTAGCGGCCAACTAAGAGGGGCTCGCATCGTCGCTGAGCTGTGTGGTTCATGCTGCTTGTGACAACTGAGATTAGAGATTGTACGAAGAGGAGCCCAACGTACCACAAATCAAGAGAAAATTTCAAAAGCGGACTTGCAATAATAGTATTTCTTTCCATCATTTTTGGAAAATAAGATAACTTCTGTCAAACAAATAACGGTAACGCCTTAACCTGATTTGAAAGTTTTTACTTTTTTTTTTCTTTAGATACATTACTACGAGGAGCTTTGCCTTTGTCATTTTCCAAGTTAAAGTTTGCATTACTTTTAAACTATTAATGTTGCATTGTTTTCTGTTTTGGTTTAATCATTGGTACACGTGGGGTGAGATTGCGGCATCAGCCGAACAAATTTATAACAAGAATCAACACATAAATTAAAAAAACTTCTTTAAGGCGTCAATATAAAAATAAGTATTTTTTGTGGTTGTGTGGGCAATTGCCCATATGTTGCCACACCTGCCTCCACCTTTGAGCGGCACTTAGATAACTTTCATTGGTTTTATTTTCCAATATGACAAAGTTGGGTTGACTAAAGAAACAGGAGGGAGCTCAAAAGGGTTCTGCTTACCAGTGTCAAACAACTTGGACCGACACATGACTTGTCTATCCAAGATAATGGTGCGTGGTTTTTAATCTTATGATCTGGATTCCATAAGTGCCAATGCAGATT
>JAANDH010000812.1:0-55000 GCA_011799765.1 Nymphaea thermarum | reverse complement strand
GAGATTCCAATCAATAACGGTGGGCCAAAAAAAAGGGTAAGCTCACCCCCCTTAACAATTTTTGCCTTGGGCCCTCATCTGCCATAGCAGGGGATAACCTATATTTATAGATTCTTACCAAATACCAGTACAAGATAAAGTCAAGCCCAAATCAAGAAATGGATTCACATTTCACACCGATGAATTTGGAACCAGTACCTCTTGATCCCTGTGACACCCTACTCAACATTACAATACTATGAATCGGGGTTTCAGCAAATACAAAAGCAAAAATAAAGAACAAAAATCCAAACAAGTGACACTATACAAAAACGCAACAGATGGACCTAGCATGAGATCCCTAGGGTAAAAATTATATCTCAAAAGGTTTGCATTTTGAAGTCATATTATATAAATATGAGTGATTAAACTTATCAGATTTCGTATAGTATAATGTCAATGCTTGTTTAGAAGGAACAAGGAGGGAATGTCAAGATGGAGTATAAAATAGGGTGGCCTTTTTTGCAGAGTCATGCAATATCAAATCCCGTCCAAGTTGCTACCTGCATATAAGCGAATTGACTCTTTAGTGAAACATAAAACCTCGGGGAAAGGTGCCCCTCGATCAGGTGCAGCCGCATCGGGGATGCAAATGACTTGCTTGGGTAATACGAACATGTGAAAAACCAGAATTTTATACAACAACAAAGAGTGGTAGCTTAATCTTTTCTCTATGAAATGTTGTTTATATGAAGAGATTGCAAGCGAATCAACATAAATATGACTAGATTAAGGATATCGTAGTGGCATTTTCTCACTAACTCAAGAGTAATGACAACGTAGAGTTAATTGACTAAACATTTATTTTTCGTTAACCATGCAAAACTTAGGTGAACTTTAACGATACAGAAAACAAAAGTACAATTTTCATTGTTGCTAAATCATTAAGCGTAATGTTCATATATATATATATATATATACCTACTTCAATTTCATTGAGTTTGAGACAGACTGATTAACTGGATTCATTTATGCATGTCTCGCCTTAAAGAATCAGAAAAATGATTCTGGGTTAGGTCAGAGAGAGAGAGAGAGTAGTATGCCTTCCCGGGAACGTTCCCGGTAATAGCTGTTACCAGTAATACGTGTTACCTTCCAGGAACACGCGTGTTTACTTTAAACTGAGAACTCCAAGGCAGGATAAAGAAAGAGGAAGGCTGAAGAGAGGTGGTGGTGGTGGCCGGAGAGAGGAGGGTAGAAATTGGCATCTCACTTGCTGAGTAAATGACGTAAACGGATAAAGGCTCAAATGCTGTTTACACGAATGACCACAACCCTTTGTACATCTCTGCTCTTTTGGCCTACACACACACACACACACACGCGTGATCTCTCTCCCTCCTTCCTCTGCCTACCCGCATACTACTACTGCCTGTGAAGAAGCCCTAAGGCGTACCTTTGCCCTTGGGTTCTTAAACAGCCTGTTCCTTGCCACCAAATTACATTGACCGCCTCCATCGACCTTCCTTGCTGCCTAACCTCAACCTTTTTATCTATCAATGCTGGTGCGGTGAAGGACTGGTCTATGGCGATTTGGATGTCATAATACATGATTCATTACCAGTGAGTGAACCCTCAAATGCCATGTCGCCCGACTGCCAGGATTTTCTAACCGGTACGGCTGTCAAGTGCACGAGTGGTTTTATTTTATTTTATTTTTATTTACGTTATAAGTAACTTGTGTGATTTTGATGGTTTGTCATCTGATCTTCTTCACTAATACTAAGTAGTTTAGTCTTACTATTTTGAAGCTAGCTAAGGAAGGTACCCAACTCCCAAACACGATGGTGGTGAACTTTAGTTTGAAAAGTTTTCCACCTAACTTGAAGAAAGCCACCATTACTGTGAACAAAGAGTTGGGGGTCTACAATGCCTTCAAAAGAAGTTTGATAAACCAAGTCTGCTGTTTGAAGTATCTGACGTGGGGATTTTCTATGAACTTTGCTGGTATTCATGTAGGAGGGAAACAAGAAGACAAGATCTCCTCGAACCCGTTTCTGTATTTGAAGGAATTGTTGATCATCCCATGAGAGAACAACTGATTTCTTGATAAGGAATGCACCTGAGCTGAGAAAGTACAATATATACCCATAATTTATGATTCCAAAAGAGAAGAGAGCGCTGCAATGGAAAAGGTTTCTCTTGTCAGAGTTAGTTCGTGAAAAAATTGAGGGGCAGTTTGGTTTGCTATTCATGATTCTTCAAAAATATAATTATCCTTTGATTTTTTTTTTTCTATTTATGCAATGAAACTGAGTTTTTTTTTTTGTCTAGTTTCAGAGTTTCTGTTGCAACGATGAAAATTTAGATTGATTCATGAATATCAGAAAATGATTCTGGGTTAGGTCAGAAAGAGAGAGAGAGATTATGGAAAGTTGGAATCTCTTTCAGTCTTGCGAGTTAAGAGAGAGCGAGAGATTATGGAAAGTTGGAATCTCTTTCAGTCTTGCGAGTTAATGCACTAACAGTCTCTTGCCTCAGTGGATGTGGACCATTTTTTGGCATCAATCACCAGTAATAGGTGTTACCTTCCCGGGAACACGCGTGTTTGCTTTAAACCGAGGACTGGCAAGGCAGGATATAGAAAGAGAAAGGTTGGGAAGAGATGGTGGTGGTGGTGACCGGGGAAGGTAACAAGAGACTGTTAGTGCCATTGAGTCATTGACTCGCAGTACCTAATACATTTTAATAAAAAATTTATTGGTATGGTCTTTATCCCAGACCTCTCTCTCTCTCTCTCACATATATATATATATATATATATATATATATATATATATATATATATATATATATATATATATATATATATATATATATATATATATATATATATATATATATGGGGGGGTTTAGGTCACTAGTATTCGATGAATTTTAACGAGTATTTTTAAGAGTTTCTGATATCCCAGTGTTAAAGTTTGTCATCAACCGATAGGGATTTTGATGGGTTGTATTGGGACTAGATATCCACCTGAGGTCCTGAACAAACTAGACATGGAAAAAGATTTCAAACTCAGATCAGATTCAGATTTGATATTGGTAAAGTTTGGATTTGGTTTTGTTTCTGGTAGGGTAATGATGATCACCTCTAATGTGCCCGGATAAGTTTGTACATATCCATATTGTAGTAAACTTTTCTGAACGTACCCTTAGCTGCATTACCAAATACATTATATGTATCGGGTCTACCATCAAAGTCAAGTTTTAGATCCGACCCGACCCGGTTGCAGTTTTAAGAAGCCGATTAGAAAGCGGGGGCGGAAATTAGGCCCCTCCCCCCAAATTTTCGAAAAACAAAATTTACTAATAATGTTGAACATTTTCAATTCCATCCTTGCAAAACTATGAAAAGCCCTTATAAAAAAATTGAAAATACTATTATGCTTTCACATTAAAAATTTCTGGCTCTATCAAAAATAGACTATCTACTAGGATGGACACCACTCGATTAAAGACACCAATGATGCGAAAATCATTCTGCAACGGCGGTTTAACTGAATCGGTTTTGAGTTCGCGAAAAAGGATAGTTATACACGTGACTTAGGTGGTGGATCGATCACAAGGTAAATTAGATATGGTTACACGTGCAGGAGGGGAACCAACCACATTGATATGATCTAAGGAAGGCTTTAATGAAATAGACATATTAAGTTAATTATTTTTTGAGTCAAAACTGGCAAAAGCGAATGACGTTGAGTAAAAGGTATTTTTTGATTTATTATAATAATTTTGGAAGGACAATTATAGTCATATCCGGGTTTAGACTATGATGTATATTATTAAAGTCAATTGAAATGTTTTATCCATGCAGTTTCATGAAAATCAAGTTTTTTTTTTTTTTAATGAGTTTTAAAATTTTAAAGTCATTGTTGAGGTAGTCTTTGGTGTGCAACTAACTGCCTCTTTCTCTTCCTAGCAATTGTGCCTCAAAAAAAAAACTGTTCCCTCCTCTTCATTCCTGTGCTCCTTTTTTTATCTAAATGAAGAAGAAGAATGGGAGGAACAACTTTGGCAACGCAGAAATCAAGCTTTCATATATATAAACCAGAATACTGGATCAGGGATGAAAGCTAGGGCGTTTTAATCTTGATGTTTATGCTTTTTTTGCTCATGAGGTCTTTGCTCATGAAAATTTTTCGGAAAGTCTTCTGCTGGACGGAATTGGTCCATATTAATTTATTTACTGTCAGCAGGCAGCTTCCCAACGGAATGCTGGCTGCCAGGTGCAAGCGTTTTTAGCAATGGCCAATAGGGAGCCTAGAGGAATCCTGCTACCAGTTGGCGAAACAGGATGGTGAGACAGTCAGATACTGTCACCTCACCTGCGGATGCCATTAAGGCGGTATCAATCGTCAGCCTGAGCCTGCTCGTTCCTTCGTTTCCGACTCTCTCTGAGACTGAGAGGGAGAGGGAGAGGAAGCGGAGACGGTGGACTCAAAAGGGAAGGGCAAGGAGATTACCGGAAAGTCTTCTTCCGGCAAGAGGAAGTCCTCACGTCCTCCTGACGGCCAAGCATCTGGCTCTCGGAAACACAGGCGGTCCTGCGCGCTGCAATTCTTTGGTAAAATCTACTACTGCTGTTCTTGTCTTTTGATGAACGTGGTGCTGCATTTCGCTTATTTTCATTTTTGGTGTGCGGGTGCTTTTATTGTTATGTCCTTGGTGCTATGAGAGATTAGAAGCGACTCATTGCTCGTTCCTTCTCCATGGCCTGATATTCGTGCTGTTTAGTTAGCGCCTGCCGGTGGCATTGGGGGTTTCCCGTCCACAGATACCGAAGTTGGTGTCAAGGTAGAAGTGTGTTTTTCTCTGTACTAGATGGGGAAATGGGAAGAGAGGTTCATTAGCTCGTCGTTTTTCTGGTAGTTGGCACTTCCGTAAGCCAACAACTGGAAGTGGTTTCACGCGGTCTGCCATGGTTAACGTGGACCTTCTAGCTATATGAGATCAATGGGAATGATCAATTTGCAGAATGGGCTAATCTTCACAGTTCGGTATGGTATATCCGTAACTTAGCTTCTTAGCAGGGAAGAGGCTTCATGCAAACGAATAATCTGAGAGGAATGGGAGGCGCTTATTTTCCTTCTTTCCCTTCCTTAGGGACTAAGTGGTGGAACACACAGTTAAGCTCGTTCGCTTTCTTGACCTTTCATTTTTCAAACAGCATCATTCCTGATTATTCTTTTCTTGCTTTTACTGAGATTTTCTTTTTGAAGCTCTTGTACTGTTAGATTTTTGAGGACTTCATGGCTGAAGGCCATGTTGGTTTGAGGCAATTGAGCTGCTCGGAGAAGAATCAAAATGGTTTTCTTTTGCATCAATACTTTTCGAGGGCGTTTGGATGAACACCCTTATAAACCCAGTTTTGTGAACATATATATATATATATATATATATATATATATATATATATATATATATATATATATATATATATATATATATATATATTTGATGAGTTTATGAGTTTCTCAAATCTGGTGTATAGGAATTTCTTGTATCCCTTCTTGAGAAAAGGGAACAGACACAGCTCTCTCATTCCCTCTCTCGTGACACACACACACACACGTGTTTGTGCATGTTATCCGTTTTCCACTGTTATGAGCTTTCAATCACATTTAATTAGAAGATGGAATGTTAGCTTGTCTCCAATTGCTGGTGTAGGACAATCTTCTCACATGATCAGAGATGGGTGTAATGAAACTGTTGCTTGTGATGAAGTGAAGAGCGCAGATGTTGGTCACGGGTGGAGGCAGTTATGCTAAGGGAGATGAGGAAAGCAGGGGATGAGCCTTTTGACATTGGCCGTTTCAATCTCGCCGCTGAAGCCACCCTCTTGCCATGACCATGCGAGCAACTGCAAGCATGCGACTCCCTTACAGGTTGGAGTCTTCTTCCTCACACTGTACATAGTCGCCGTGGGCACGGGTGGGACGAAGCCCAACATCTCGACCATGGGCGCGGACCAGTTCGACGACTTCGAGCCGAGGGAGCGGAAGCAGAAACTCTCCTTCTTCAATTGGTGGATGTTCACCATTTTCTTTGGAACTCTCTTTGCAAACACGTTCCTTATTTACATCCAAGACAATGTTGGTTGGAGCTTGGGGTATGGGCTCCCCACAGTTGGGCTAGCTCTGTCCATTCTTGTGTTTTTGATAGGGACTCCATTTTACAGACATAAAAGACCTGCAGGAAGTCCCTTTGCCAAGATGGCCATGGTCTTAAACGGAAAATTTTGCAGATTACGCGGTGGCAAAATTATAGTGAAGTCCATCCCAGTGACAGAAAATAGTCTTCATGAGAGCTCGAAGAAGTCCAGGTATTGGCAGTACCAATTGCTCATCAGTTTTTCTTTTTTGAGTTTTGTCCTTATCCGTTCAATGGTTTTTAAAATCTGTGGTTTTAAATCCGAAAATAGAAACCTTGCCGGGAGAAGCTGGAGTCTAGTCTTCCATGTGACCATGATAAATGACATATTTATGCATGCTTCTACCATTAAAATTGTTGGATGAGTTGTCAGTTTTCAAATATAAAGTGGAACTTGGATTTTTTATGCTTTTACAAATGCATGTGTTATGAATCTGTTTTTTTAGGGTTAGTGTTGTTTAATGTAATAACTTTGATCGTCTGCCCATGCTTGGTACCTTACTGGCATACTTGAAAAGGGGGAATGGTTGTGTATGACCATATGAAATGATGAATTCTTCATGGATAAGGTTAAGTTTGTTGGGCTTGTCTGTAAAAAATGTGGATATTTGTTTCATATAGACGTAGTTCTTGTTTAGTGAAAGCAATCATCAACACTCTACCCTTATAAAGGAATGTTCCCCATGACATGTTCCTGCACAAGTGAACATGATCCCATTTATATAATATGACTTCAAAATGCAACCCTTTTGATGTAAAATTTTTACCCTAGGGATCTCATGCTAGTTCCGTCTGTTTCTGTATAATGTCACTTGTTTCAATTTTTGTCTTTATTTTCGCTTTTGTATTTGCTGGAACCCTGATTCATCAGTATTGTAATGTTGAGTAGGGTGTCGCAGGGATCAAGAGGTACTGGTTTCAAATTCATCAGTGTGAAATGTGAATCCATTTCGAAATTTGGCTTGAATTTATCTTGTACTGGTATTTGGTAAGAATCTGAAAATGTAGGTTATCCCCTGCTATGGCAGATGAGGGTCCAAGCTCTATCTATTTCAGGTGAAAAATGTTAAGGGGGGTGAGCCTACCCTTTTTTTGGCCCACCATTATTGATAGGAACCTCTATATACCCCCTTTTATAGCTGATTCACACGTTGAATTGTTTCCAACTCTTTTTACAACATAAATTATTCATATATTTCATGTGTGCATGCTTCTAGCGGTTGTCAGACTCTTCTTCTAAAGACAACAGTTTGTAACCTTTCTAAGCACTGTTTGCAACTTTACTTTATTAAGTCATATGCACACTATATTCACATGAAACCAGCTGAAAGGTTTGCCTTCCTTTCTGGGTAAAACAACAGTTTGATGATAATCAGACCTTTGTGAAGCTTGTGGTCGGCATTGACATCCATTAAGGTTCACATTTGTTGGTTCCATACCTCTAGCTAGGCAGGTGGGTCTTAAAAGAAAAATATAGTGCATTGATCTTTTTTGAATGTCATCTATGTATGTATTTTATGTCTTTAATGTAGTTATTTTATGTTTCACAAAAACCTAGTCACTCTTATCATCAAATTCAACTTATGTGTAACATGGTCAGTAATATTTTGAATGCCTCTCCAATGTAATTGTAAGGTTAATATCATTCATCATGAGAAGAGAAGGGACCTAACCTAAGTCACACAGATGCTTCATTTTTTATTACACACCACTGTTGACGTGACGGAGGTGTGACCTAGATTTGCACCCAACCGCAGTCAAGGAGAGTCGGGTGCGGTCAGCCGCACCCGACCATTTACAGCATCCATTGTCGCTCAGCCTCAAAAATTTCAGATTACAGTATTACTTTATTAGTATTTTTGATAATTTTGTGGTTTATAGACAATTTTTGTCATATATATTATAATTATAAAATTAATAATAATAAAAAATACCCTCATCACACTGCCGCACTTAAATTTTTTGAGACGTGCTGCTCCGGCACCCGCACCCCACACCTATGTGACATAGGACCTAACATAAGGGCTTATATAGTTACCTTTTTTAACAATTTTTTTTAGATACCATAGGAAAACTAGCTTTTAACCATTAACATTTGGAAAATGAGGACTTTCACTTTTTTTTTTTGGCTTCCTGGTCATGGCTTCTTTTCCCCCATAGCAGCAGAGAATAATGCCCGTTACAGTCTTTCTGAAATTGGTCCCTCTGGGTCTTCTTTGTGTATAACAGTTTCAGACTTTCAGATGCATCCTTTCTCCCATAGTACTAAATAATAATTCCCATTCAATCTTTCTAGAACAGTTTAACACAACCTATTTTGATGAGGCATGCTGTATTGCTTAGTATAAGGGCTTGCCGTAGTTCACCAGTGTGATGGATTCTAAGCCACTCAAATAAATATGTTTTAGAAATGGGACTCTTGAATGGATTTCCTAGTTGAAGGGTTTCCATTTCCTGTCAATGATGGAAACAGCTCTTTTGTATGTGATTGCAGTAGTGAAATAGGACATTAGTACTCTGTCTTTCTGTCTCTGCTCTCTACAAGCATGTACACAGTCGCTAGATTAATTTTAAAACATGTGTATTGTGTTCCTTACTGATGTAGTTGTTAAATTTCCTGGTATATTGGTATTTTTTTCTTCTTTGGTAGGATATGCTGCAAACTCACACACATACACTAGGTTAATTTTAAAACATGTGTTGCTTAGTGATTCAGTTGTTTAATTGCCTGGCATATTAGTACGTTATTCTTCTTTGCCAGGGTATCTTATACTAAGCTTTGCTCCTTGGGATTTTGTTGGTAGGTTGGATGAGGTACTTTCTTTTCAATGTTAAAAGTGATTTGATGGTTTCGACATTGCCAGTTCTTTCCTCCTGTTGTTAGTTTCCATTTTGGTCTTAGTGACCTTAATCTATCCAATTTGTGAACTTTATCTGGCGGTCTTCATCTCAGAGGGCTTATCCAAGGCCACATCAATCCCAACTGCCTCAACCCTATACACATAGTGCTTTGAGACAATGAGAAAATAAATGAAGTTCACCACACTCAGCACAACCAGCAACCCATAATAGTAATCAAGGCGAGACACATTAAGGTTGTTCCCGACCCACCCACCATGGCCATTGTTCTCGGTCACTTCTGACACTGCTCTCAAGAGAAAGCTGCTGAAGAAGTTCCCAACTCCAATGCTGGTGGTAAAGTAAGAAGCTCCAAGACTCTTCATGGTCTCAGGAGCTTGGTCATAGAAGAACTCAATCTTGGCAACTTCCACAAAGGCATCTGCCAGGCCCATGAGAGCAAACTGAGGGAGGAGGATGAAGATTGTGAGAGGAATGGCTTCCTTGCTGCTTTGGAGACCATAGTGCTTGACATAACTCAGCCTTATCCTTTCAACTGAACAGGCAATTACCAGGATTATGGTCTGCATAACCAGGCCTATCCCCATCCTCTGCAGCAGTGTGATTCCCCTGGGGTTCTTGGTGTACTTCCTCACCTTGGGGATGAGCCACCGATCATACACAATCAGGCTGAGCAGCATCGATAGGGTGACGAAGCGGTCAAGCTCGCAGGCGGGATCTTGAAGTGCGGCCCCATGCTCCTGTCCAGGGTGATCCCCTGCTTGATGAAGAGGGTGTGGCTTTGGGCAATGACAGTGCTTGGGAGGAAGGAGGCAAAGAAAATGGGAATCATCTTTAGCATTTGCTTGGTTTCCTCTACTTGGGTCACTGGGCAGAGTTTCCACCTTGTGGTTGGCCCATTTCTCACTGCTGCTTTGTTAAGAAACCTACAAGCATGAAGTCACAGATTCTATGAGTTATGCCCACAAATTCATCTCTTCAATTACGTTACGAGAACTAAAAAGCTAACAGCAGAAGATCAAACGTTACCAGAGGCTAGAGGTTGACTCCATTGTGAACTTCCCTCTACGAGCATACTCCCCATCATCAAGCTCATGAAGCTCCTTTGGATCTCTTGGCAGAGGTTCCTTCCATTTGCTAGCGGCAGCAACTAAGACCATGGCCATCTTGGCAAAGGGACTTCCTGCAGGTCTTTTATGTCTGTAAAATGGAGTCCCTATCAAAACCACAAGAATGGACAGAGCTAGCCCAACTGTGGGGAGCCCATACCCCAAGCTCCAACCAACATTTTCTTGGATGTAAATAAGGAGCGTGTTTGCAAAGACAGTTCCAAAGAAAATGCTGAACATCCACCAATTGAAGAAGGAGAGTTTCTGCTTCCTCTCCCTCGGCTCGAAGTCGTCGAACTGGTCCGCGCCCATGGTCAAGATGTTGGGCTTCGTCCCACCCGTGGCCACGGCGACTATGTACAGTGATAGGAAAAAGACTCCAACCTGTAAGGGAGTTGCATGCTTGCAGTTGCTCGAATGGTCATGGCAAGAGGGTGGCTTCAGCGGCGAGATTGAAACGGCCAATGTCAAAAGGCTCATCGCCTGTTTGAAGTTGGCGGTTTCACTTTAGTTACCATTCACCATTCTACGACACCATTTTGCGTGTGTGCATCAAGTAGCGGTTTTCTTCCGTCGTTCATTTGAATCTTTTGGAAAAAAAAAATGCTATAACATGGTCCGATGCAGGATGTCACGTGTTTGAATGAGGAACACAGTGTCTGGAAACATCTGTCTCAAGCATTCTCCTCTACCAGTCGAACATGCAACCCCTGATGGAGCCGAAATATTTGGATCTGTATATGAGATCATATACATGAATCAAAATGTGGGTCACAATCGAGAAGGAAATTACAGAGAGGTAGATGATGGAAGCGATGGCGAAGGTCCAGTAGCGACCAAGGAAAGCATCAGCAACGTAAGCCCCAAGAATGGGGGTCATCCAGACGGTCCCGACCCAGGTGGTGACATTGTTGGAAGCACTAACGGTGCCCTGGTGAAGCTGGGTGGTTAGGTACAGTATCAGGTTGGATGAAATCCCATGGTACGCCCACCTTTGAAACACCTCATACCCTGCAAATTAATTAACAATACTAAATCTTTTTACTCCGACTTTTTAATCCATTTCACCGGCCAACTCCCTCAGTGCTGCCGTCGGCCGGCGAAACGATGAAACACCCCTCCTAGTTTCCTCTGCCTTGATGTGCAGCTCCTGTCGGCCAAGCACTTGGGCGCCACCTGAAATTCCTCTTCCTCCTCCATGATGGTGGCGGGGAAGGAGGAATCTATCAAGCTGCTGAATCTTAGACGACTAAAACAATGTTTTATCTTTTTTAGATCTAACAGTACCTAAAATTCTTACGCCTACCAATTTCTCTCTCCCACCACCTCTTATATATATTATATATATATATATAAGAAAGAGAGAGAGGGGAAAAAAATTAAAGAGAACCCGTGACAACCATTTTTAAACCAACTGATCAATCTTAATTTAACTTATACCGTATCAAAACTAAGTAATTGGAGGTAGATGATCAAGTAAGCAGGTGGAGTGTAAATTCATCGGTGTCATCGCAACACCTGATCCATCTGAACAAATTTCATGCATGATTCTTTGCGGTTACCATGACTTCTCATATTTATCAGTTCCCATATCTGATAATATGTGAGCTGATAATATGTGAGCTGAACATAGTTTCAAAATTTTAAAAAGACCAAAATATATTTTTTAGGTTAAATTAAAATTTTTAAATTTACTTATAAATTTTTTATTTTTAAAAAAATCGAGGGAAGCCATGGCCACTGCCTCTCAGGTTGCTTGTATCATGAGCTTTCTTTAAGAATGACTGATCCCATATGGTTGGGCATCTAAGAATATGATATGAATAACTCACCTACTTCTCTTTGTCAATGTTTCCCCGGCTGCACAAGTTGGCTCGAACTCGACTTTGTGTAGTCGAGTCGAGCTCGAGCTTACGAGCTTACTATAAGAAGCTCGACTCGAACTCGAGTAATTTTAGCCGAGTCGAGCTCGACTGGCCAACCTTGGGCTTGGGTCGGCTCGTGCAGCCCTACCCATAAGTTTTCTGATAGGACCACTCACTCGAATATGTCTCCTGAAAAAAATAACGAAGATCAGTTTTCAACATAAAGATCAAGCCGACCGATCCAAATCGAGCTTGACCCAGCTCCGCCGGAGGCCCGGCTTGATTGTAATAAATATATACTAAAATATATAATATAATATTATAATAACAAAATGTATTAAAATCAAATTATATGCGTGTCGTCGGGCCAAATGCCTTGACCGAAAGTTGCCTTCAAAACTTGTAAAACGATTAACAGCAACAAAGCCTTCTAAACCATTTAAGAATAATATTAAGAACAAATAGCATATGACACCCGGTGCTGCTAGATTGGTTTATAAATTGAATTGATTTTCCATAACCTCCGATTTAAACAGTAGTGGAGTCACGTGTGGACTTAAATTAATTTTCTGTTTTTAAAGGACATCTTTATATATATATATATATATAAAAGCACTCTACATATGAGTAGCAATTTTTCTCTCTCCGCCACTGGATTTAACTCATTTTTAAGTACAGCTGCAGTCGATGTTGGTAAAAATCCTTTGGATTCATACTTTTTGTTTAACCCTTTGTAATTACTATTATGAATTTTTTTTATGCTTCACAAGGAAAATACTAATCCCCTGATTCAGCTGGTCAAAGAAGAGGGCATCGATGAAAAAACTCTCTAGATTCAAGTTCTTTCCAGTTAACTTTTGCATTGACTTTAGTTAAAGAGATGGGTGAATTCGAGTTCATTCAATTTTGGCGTTTGAAATAAAAGAGTGCTATTAATGATTTGGAGTACTTCAGCAATCAATTTCAATGATTTTAAACTGATCATAAAATCAGGATTGACGAACTTGAATTGAGTAGTTCCTGTTTTACTGTTCTAACTTGAAGTAATACTCAAGGTGGAGACGTTGATTTAGAATCGGACATTTGATTGATGGAACTGTTTAGAAAAAATTGGATATAGAAAAAAATGTAATATTAGTTGTTTGGTTCCATATGTCTCAGACATTTTTCACAATTAGCTGACTCCATAGATCATGAGCCTATTGGCTGGCTCGGACTTCCTTATCGGTTCGCGAAACAGATACACCTTGATGCCAAATGCTTATAGGACTTGCTGACTTTTGCATCAAATATAGGACTGCTGACTTTTTGCAACTTCGATTGCTTACTCCCCTAAAAAAGATAACCAAATCATTTCTCTCTCTCTTTCTCCCCCTCTCCCTCCCACACACACATACACATACATATAGATATATATAAATATATAGAGTAGTATGTTACTCCTGAACACAACTTCACTGGGTGTTATGGAAACAGTAACGAGATGTTATATTGTTCATATCAGTGCACACAGAACATTTGGTTAATATATAGAGACGATACCTTATATCATATGGTGATCTGGACAGAAAAACAGAATCTCAATAATTTTGAAAATTGTATATTATGGGATATTAAAGAAATCAAATCTACATATAGAAATACTCGCAACAACAATCTACATATAGAACATTTGGTATTCTGCTACACTCGTTACATGATCAGCCACCATTTACTGTCAACAACGGTAACAAATAATGAATTTTGGCAAGCAACAAAAAAAGGAAAATATAAGTCGGCGGCCACCAAAGTTGGCAAGAATTGAGCCAGCACAAAATCTTCTTCAAGAAGGTAACGACAGCTGCTATCAAAGGTGATGTCATTTGTCAACATGAATCATATTGCCAAACATAGATTCTCTTTACATGAACCGCTCAACAGGTATTGATTGTTTTATTTAGTCATATTTATGAAGAATGATGCGATCTAAAACTTGTTTTCTCTTAAACAAGAATAGTTGTAGGTCGTGTAGATATGTGAATTTATAAAGTAACGTAAATAAAGAAATATGCAACACGTTATTAAAAAGGTGGACAAAGACAAGCGCAGCTATGCGTGCACATAATGCAGTTCCCGAACGCTCACCAAAGTGTTTCAGCAGTCATTTGATGGGGTCTGATTTTAACAAAAAATCAAATGGCTCACTTTTATCTGGATTATATATATATATATATACATATATATATATATAGAGAGAGAGAGAGAGAGATAAAGTCCAGATAAAAGTGAGCCATTTGATGTTATATATATATATATATACAAGGGCCAAGCGAGAATTTTTTTCAAAGGCAGGTCAAACAGTTCAACGAATTTATCCGACTAAGAGCAAATTAAACCCGAATACAAAAAATATATTACCCAACTAAAAAAATTATAATTTTTTTAATGTAATTTCTTTTTCAATTAGTTGGAGTGAGGCCATAGCTTAGATGAGCCTCCTTCCCTCCGCCCTAGTGTGTGTTTATATATATATATATATATATATATATATATATATATTAGTTCATACCTCATAATATGTGTATCAAAGAGAGAGAGAAAGTTAATCCACCAAGTATATTTGTTATTAAGTGTCGTCTATATGACATCTTATAACTGCCCACTACGGGCATAGAAAACTTGAACTCCAGTGCAAGTGAGAAGTTCAACCAAAGCAATGTACATTTGCATGGAAAACGATCAAATAAGTTTCTGAACAGCCAAAGTCATCGACAAGATAAGGGGGGAAAAAAATTCAATACCACAACATCCCAAATCTTTTTTGGCACCTCGAATCTTTGTCACTCACCAGATTGAATGATTCCCAAATAATGACAAGAGCATTTCCCTCCGAAGACCAAAAACTGCAAAGCATGTACAAATTCTAAATGTTGTTCCATGCTCAATAATACACCACAACCATTGCTCATAATGCACGAGAAGATGATCAGGTTTTAAAGAAGATCGCGTTCAACAAGCAATCACTTAAAACAGAGGAAAGTCCCAATCAGAAGTGTCCTCTCCTATAGATCTATAATTTCTTAATCTATCACAAAGAAACAACTTCCGATTCCGCAACCAGAACTCACACCGTCGTTCAGCCTGACCGATCTGATCTCCTAAACCACTCAAACCCATAAATCCTCATCAAAAAACCAATAATTCGTGGATCAAAACAAAAAACTTCAAAGAAAAAAAATTCCTTCCAGCCAAAAGCGAAACCCTAGAGAGAAAAACCTACTAATTTGGAATCACGACTACCCAAAATTAACAACGTCAATTCCAAGGTAGACGACGAATTGAAAGGGAAAGTCGAGATCGAAGCTGCTTACCAAGAAACGACCGAGAGAGAGAGAGAGAGAGGCAGGAGGGGAGGAAGAGGGATAAAGTGGTAAACAATAAACTCACCTGGGAACTCTGATTCAACGTCCGCCGGAGAGATAGCGACGGTCGTGTTCGCCGGAGAAGGAAGACGGGCGCCGGTGCGTTCGCGGTGGAGAGAGGAGGGGCTTTCTGACGGGAAAATGAAATGGAAAACTGAGAAACCCCTTTTCAGAAACGATAAAATGAAAAAGTGTTAAAATTGAAAAGAAAATGTTTTTAAACTGAGTCGCGCAGCGCACTGATGCGTAGCGAGGCGTACGCATCAGGCCAGATTACGCCTTGCCACAGTTTTTCTTTTCGACGAGTTTTTGTGCGTGCGCGCAAGTAAGAAGACTGCCAAATAGCAAAGGGGAAAAAAAGGGAAGGGACGAAAAGAAAGTGATCAATGAATTTTGATTTAAAAGCACAAGAAATTTCATCAATTTGAAAGGGCTAAAGTAGCATTTGGTAGAACTAGGATTAAAATCCTGAAACTTTGATCTTATGACTTTAATTATGGAGTCAGCTGAATATGGGTTTTCATCTACATTCCAAGAAAAAGTAGTGTGTGATTGAATGGAATTATAGCCTCAGGGATTATGTTCTACTGTTTGATAGCACAACTGTGGATGGCTTGGAAAAAAAAATCGAGGCATACAATAGCATCTGTTGGTTGCATTTGTTGGAACCAAGATTAAAATCCTGGATTTTGATCTTAGAATTTTAATTATGGAATCAGCTAAATATGGATTTTCATCTACATTCCAAAAAGAAGCAGTGTATGATTCAGTACAATTATAGTGTCAGGGTTTATGTTCCACTGTTTGATAGCACAACTGTGGATGGCTTGGAAAAAAAAAAATCAAGGCATACAGTAGCATCCTTTGGTTGCATTTGATAGAACTAGGATTAAAATCCAGGAACTTTGACTCATATAGTTTGCAATAGAATGATCAATCTATTTGTAAGTTGTATAAGCATATAGTTTACACTGGCACATGCACTCAAACCGAGTTGGCAAACTCGTGATTCGGACTTAGATCAGCAGATAACTGGGTCAGCGAGTTGACTCAGAGGCCCAAGTAGGTCAGGTCATAAATTCATAATGTATTTTCACTGCATATATATGAAGTTGATATATGTATTACATATCTAATCTCAACATTCAACCTCATAAAGCATATATAGTTGTAAATTTGAGCAATAATCAACAAATATCATTTCACAACACAAGTACTGATGCCGAACGAAGACAAATTTAAGAACTATTATATGCCAAATATATGACATATCAACTATTGAAGTATATGTCATTTCATATTTTTATGTGATATTGTCATATTCATTGAGCTGATTACCTTACGAAAACAATTACCAAAAGTAGTCATCTACATCATTCTACCAAAAAAAAAAAGTAATATTTGTTTGTATGTAATTTTATGGATACTTGACATATATACATATTCATTGTTCCTACTATATATAAAAAAACACGCATTAGGTATAACAAAAACAATAAAATGGTTGGCTATTGAATCCATCTTGCACATTTATATAAATGTACAGTCTTGACATTTCATTATACGTATATTTAAAAAAAGTATTTCCTATCATCATCGCCGCCAACTTCACTAGTATCACTATCATTATTGTCACTGTCATCATCCAACAAAAAATAAATCCCCATAGTCAAAGTCCTCTTACTCATTTTTTTCATCTACATGTTTTGAACTCGCCCTTTCATTTTCAATTTCTTCATTGCACCTTAGCAAATCAATTTCTATATAGTTTTGTTCATCTTGCATTTAAAAATTAAAAAATAAAGCATATAATATACATCAAAGCGTAAAATACAATATTAAATTCATCGAGATTCAATATATCAATGAATTTACTTCACCATTAGCAACATTTTCTAGTTTTCCTATCCAATCATCACTAACGTTCTCAAAAAAAATATTATCCAATGAGATTGGGCTGAAAACTTGTACACTCATAACTCGTTTCTCTTTGGCTATAATGCACATATATGGTGGGCCCACAGACGCAGGAGGAAGCTTTGAAAATAATAACTTGGGAGCTCCGTTACTTTGGCAGGAACAACTGCAATATGTCAACAACTGCGGCAACTGAGGCCGATTTATGTTAAACTTTGTCCCAAGCCAACGGCCGATGTAAGCCACGGCACTCGCCCTCGGAGGCCTCCCTTTGAAAACGATAGGCTCAAATAAAAAAAAAAAAAAAAGTGAGGCCTATTCTGAAATTATGAGGAGAAGGGTGATTGGTAGCTTGGCAAAACTTTTCCGAGAAGAAGAAAAAGTAAACAAATGTATGCATGTTGGTGCTTATATATATTGAAGTATGAAATGTTAGCTTTTATTTCAACAATGTCCACCGAGATATCAGATATGGTAAAGGTGGTAGCCATGGAAAAATGATGCGCACCTCCCATCACGTCCACAGTAAAAGACAGATCATGTGTCTATTTTTCATTTGTTAAATTAAAAATATCATTTGAACTCCAAGATTTTAGCTATAATTCGAAAAGCCTCATCTTCAGGCCACTGCTTTTCCTAAAACCATCTCACTGGCACTTGTCGTCGTCGTGATCTAGCATACTATCTATGGGTGGCAGATGCTAACACTCTTGGTGCGGTTGTGTCGTTATAGATTGTATCTACTGGATGACTCCAAATATGAAGTTAGGGCCTACCAGTGGCCCTCTGGGGTGCAATGGTTCGGAGGGGGCGACCAATATTACGCCGGGGAAGGAAGTTGATCAGAAAATACTGTCACCACCAAAGAACCAGTCAGCAGTACGCGTAAGAGATGGGCATGGGGGGTCAGTTAGGAATGACCATGAGTGCTTGGGGGAGGAACTTGCAGAAAAACCAGACACTAGATGCTTTAAGTATGACGTGTTCATTAGTTTAGCTGATTCCCGAAAATTTACTGACGTCCGACTTTCTTCTTAAGATGGTTGATGAATGCCTTTGATTAAAATACAAAACAACTTATTTGTTAAGGTGTTTCACAATGCTTCAATCACTTGATGCTATATATTATCGCAAGAACATTACGTCGCAGGTAAAATATTTTAATACCTCAATTACCATCTGATCAGACATATTTGGTCACCAAAAGATGAAGGAACACCTGAAACCTTTATCTGGAAACTGTTGAGAAAATTACACCGTATGACAGGAAAAATTTAGAAATGAAGGAGTTGCGTTTGGCATGTGCAACAAATTCTTGGCAGTGTAAATGGAATATTTTCTTTTTTTCTATCTATACCTTTGAGTGATTCATCATGATGGTGATAAAATATAACAACAACAACAATTTTATATGATACAAGCGACCTACAGTTGACTCATCTTGTCGATTATGATTGAGATGGACAAAAATGATGTAGTGTGTCAACCACACTCTCCTATTAAAGCTGCCACATGTCACGTCAAGTTACAAAATCTATGTTGATGCTCTTAAAGAAAAGATATACGTTAAGAGGTCGTTTGATTGCTATCCATTGGGATAGGACAGACAGGACGTCCTGTGCATTACACTACTGTCCTGTCCTTATGGACAATAATGTTCCTTGTCCATTGTTTGATGATTTTAGGAACAGAACACTACGTTTTTTTTGTCCAGCGTTTGTTTCGTATGTGTCTGTTCTGTCTAACGTTTGTTTTTGTCATGTCTGGTCCGGTCTATCGGTCCTGTTCGATGTTTGTGTCTTTCATGGTTAATTTTGTCTGTCATGTCTGGTGTTTGTTTATGATATTATATTTGTTATGTCCGCTATATGACATCTTATTTTTTGAACATGTTATATCAAAACTATTATAAAATTCATAACAACATGTCATATGCAAATTAATACATTTGATAACACGCTCCATAATATTATAGCAAAATCAACTCTTTCAATACATTCATATATATAACAAAAACATCATTACTGGAAAATGTTTAAACATCTATATAGCCATCGGTATCAAGTAAAACTACAAAATACAAATTGTCTAAAATATTCAACTGTTGTGAGTCATAAAACAAAAATAACTATGACAACTTGCTAGATAACTAGTCTTCTATCGTGCATACTACTCTTCTCATCAAAACCATGTATTACTTTAGAAGAGGCATCAGTCTCGTTCCTGCATTTCAAAAATTAAAAAGACAAACAAAAAATTATATTATCACCATAAAATATTAAAATAATCAAGTATAATTAAAACAATGACATATAATATAATGAGAATGTTAGACATACAAGAATTAAACTAACCTTAAGACTAACGATTAAAAGAAAAAGCTACATCGTTCCATCCATTCAAGATATCAACCAATCATGATGTCCTGGTTTAGAGCTCTGGGGTACATAGTGATTTCAGCTCGAAGCATATCTGGAACATCACAAGGAAGCGAAGTAAGGAGCAACCATGGAGAGAAGCAATCTAGAAAGTAGGAGGATGTGCTAGAGCAGCGTGGTTTTTGTTTCTTGCATATTCAAAGAATGGGAATTCAGCTAGTCCACAAGTGTTTGCTCTGTGATAGGCTGCTGAAACCAACCAACATCTTAGCTGCAAGGTTACGAAGATGGTCTGGAACCATGTAGTGCAGCAATTTGGATAACAACGGTTGCACTAATTCTTAAATAGCTAGGAAAGACACAAGCACACGAAAGACATGAAGCATTGCAGCAACATAGAGGATTTTAACAACTAACATTCCCCAATTGTGCAACGATGACAGTTTAGCAGGTTTAAAAACCTGGGAGGGGCAGCTTTTACAAAACATTGTTTCATCCAAACATTCCCATAACAGGAATTTGAAGACCAAACGAGTTTAACAAAGTTTATATTTTGAGAGTAGTTACGAATGGTATATGCAGTCTGCAGATGCTAAAGATGAGGATTGAAGGAATGGGAGATGCAGCGGATGGCGCCCTTTCAAAATGGTTGTCTGTTAACCATACTAACAGCCCACCACCACATGCAGTAGTGACCTTCTGTTAATCAAAATAAATGTGAGCGGGTATGAAGTTCGATAACTCAGATGGCTAGTTGCCTTCTATTACAAACTAAAAAGAAAAATCTGCCTTCAGTAGTGGTAGGGGCGGAGGGAGGGGGGGTGGCCTAGGCCGTGGCCCGCCCCAAACTAGTTGAAAAATAAATTTTTACATTAGAAAAATAAATTTTTTTTAATTGTGCAATGTATTTTTTTTTATTTATGTTCAGTTTGGCCCTACCCAAATTTGAGGCTTGACTATTTGGCCCGTCGTCCCTAAACAAAATCATGGCTCCGCCCCTGAGTAGTGGACTTCAAGGGCCGCCAAGCTAACTTCGAGTCTCATGGGCTTTCAAATTGTTAGTTGCTCACTCCTATCAGCTAGAGTTATGTCCAGCTTATCGCCGGTTCGGCTTCATATTTCAAGGAATTGAACAAGCTCAAGAGTACCTACTGATAAAATTCACGGAGAGCTTGCCAATTGTCTATGCCCGTTTCTGATTAATCCTGCAGAAACAGAATAAGAAGCTCTTGTCTTTCTATCTCATTTTTCATGGTGCTCAATAAGTGACTAGCTATATATACAATTATTTTTGCATAGGGAACAGATCTTTGGGCACATCATATGGGTATTGGGCACGTGAATTCTAAATTGATTGAATCATGCTGTTCACTATTTGTTTTATTTCCACGATTGTTTTCATAAAAGGAAAATGTTGGTTTTGTTTGTGCTTATGACAAGAAGTCCAACTTATTGATGAGAAACAACTTCATCTAAAATCGAAATCATTATTGTTCCAACCTAATTTCTATTGGTTTCAGGAGGTACCACTTAAAGATGATCACGACTTTCAGAATAATGCATTTCATTGATTCTCTGGAATGTCAAAGCACCAAATTTCAGAATAGCACACAATCTTATCATGAAAAGAGGACATTTTTGTTGTGATACCGATGTTTATATCGGCTTTACATCTTGAGGGATGAAAAGTACATTTATTAGCACATGCTTTCACAATGGTTAATTTTAATTTAGAAAATGGGAACTTAAATTTTTTACTCATAGCAGCAGCTATTTTATTTTTGAGTGGCGAAGTCGCTGATTTGTTGGAGATATGGCAGCATGTCTGATTGCCGAACAGTAAAGAATGGATGAGAAATCAGGATAGGCATGAAGGCAGGTTGGACCAACCGAACAGATCTGTGTTTCAGCCTAAACTTGTCGCTCATTCAAAAGCTCTTTTTGTAAGTTGAATATGAAAAATTAGCTGATCCAAGTGCCACCTATTTGGCATGTACAAATATAAAAAATATCAAATTTATCTATTTAATTTTATCAAAGCAGATATCTGAGTTAGAAAGGAAAAGTGATGGATAGGTGAAATAGAAAGGAAAAGTGCATTTTTTGTGTAGGGCCAAGGGTTGGAATGACCATTTTGATGGAAAAATTGTGTTCCGTGATGCGTTCTGTGTTCAATTCGATTCAACAAAGGGTGAATCAGGGGAGAACAAAGTTACATCAGCCTTAGAACAGAGTAATTAGGGCACTTCATTCCTTTCAATTCTTAAAAGCAAGTATTTATATGAAGTCTCAAAGCAAGAATCAATGAGATAAAAACACAGAACGCCCCTTATTTACGAAGATCACCGATGGAATCTAACAGAGCACCCCTTATTTACTAAGCAAGAATCAATGAGATAAATAAATAGACAAAATGGATCAGATATCGACAGGGGGTAGAAAAAACGAGGAGAAAGAGTTTACCTATAAGCTGCCGCCCAGGAGCCGCTGGAAGACGCACGCCCTGCTGAGGAGCTTCCTCAGCTGGTCGAGGACGCCCATTGAGGAGCTGCAAGCAATGCGATGCTGCTGAGGAGCCGCTGGAAGACGCCCTGCTGCAAGAAGACTCTGTTCAGCGGTCGCCCTCCCGCGTAGACAGAGGAGAAGGAGAAAAACGGAAAGGCTCGGGCGACGGGGGTCGAGGGCTCAGGGGCAGGAGGGAGTTCTGTCTGTTCCGAAAGTTGGCTCGGAACAGATTGGAACAGAAATAGAATTTATACTCTGTCTAATTGTCTGTCCTGTCTAGCTTGTCCTGTGTCCAGCGTTTGATGAGAATATCAATTAAACAGGACAAGTGTGTCATGTTCCGCGTGTCCTGTAGCCATCGAACGACCTCTAAAGCACGGACGCATAATATACTGATTAGATTCAGATTTGCATTCAGATTAGATCAGATTTAGCTTAAAATAAATATCTTATATTCAATGCTCTTACATTTTGAAAATTGTTGGATTTGATTCAAAATTCAGATTTGGATTTGAAATGAATGTAAAAATCAAATTCCTTGCAATTTCTTAGCTTTACAATGCTGCACAATATTTAAAGCCTGCCTTCTAGTGATCAATTTCTTGTGCATTTCTATGAAACAGTTTTGGGCGTCTGCTGCACTGTTAAACAGAAGTTAGCAAAAGGAAGGCGGCAAACTCAAGGCCAACTGTAACTGCAGTGCTGCTCGAGGCTCCTCATCTGAGTGGAAGGGAGGGTGACGCAGCCGCCTTAGTTGAAGAAGATGGTGTGAGCCACACCACAAAGTAACTGTAGCGCTCGCTTGGGAAGAGTCTGCAGATTCAGTTCCTCATCAAAAGAGAACTTCTCGGCTTCATTAACTTCGGGGGGTTCTGCGGCACGGCATACAACTAATGGGTAAAACCGAGTTGTTCTCTTTTGATAAAGGGGCACTAATAAACACCACCGTGTAGGTAGGTGGGGGCCCAATGGGGCGAGCATAGCCAATAAAAAATTTTTTAACTATACTCTCAATACTCTATGAAAAAAAATTCTGACTTTATCTTAAATATAAAAAAAATCCAAATTTGAATTCTTAAAGATGAAGAGCATTAATATGGAATAAACTAAATTATATGTGAAAACACCAGTACCTATAGCGTTCTTGATTGGAGTCAATTCCCTCATCAAGTGTTATAGTTTGTGATTGACTCCAACTGTTGGCACATCATGTAATCCGCCATCATGTTGTGCAAAAAAAATTATGATCGCTTCCACCCTTTTTGGTGATACTTATCTGGCCGAACTCAGTAATAATTTGAATTTAAGAAATGACGTCTAATTGACTTCATATTTAGATTCAATCCTACCTAAATGTCGCACCAACGTTACTATATAATTTCTTTCTTTCTTTCTTTCTCTCTCTCTCTCTCTCTCTCTCTCTCTCTCTCTATATATATATATATATATATATATATATATATATATATATATATATATATATATATATATATATATATATTAGATTGTTGTGAAAATCCAACCTGTATGTACATTGGTAGCTCATGTGAATTCCAATGGCTTTGGCCTTCACTTTAAGTGTTGAAATTCCTAAGCTTTTCGGAGGGCTTTGGTTGTTGATATACATAAGGCTTTGGACGTGGGACATTTCAAAGAATCCTACATACGTTGGCAAAGTAAAAAGGACACCACCCACAACTATAGCCGTTGGGGGTTCTTTTACCAACCGCCCATGGCGGTCATTAACGTGATGTTGGTGAAGATGGACCTATGGAGGGTACAGCTATTTTTACCGATGGTCAAAGTGGATCTCAATAAAAGTACATTTTTCACGGACATGCTACACTTCATTTACACAATCTCCTCTACAGCGATGACATTACTAGAAAAGCAACTTTTGTTCTTATTTTATGTTATAGCACTGTGGACATGTATATGCTTTAACTTTGGTTATTAAGTTTTTGTAACTTTGAACTTTATTTATTTAGTTGTAATGTAATATAAAATCTAACATTTGTCATATCTATTTGTTTAGTTATGAGCACCTAGCTTTATTTGATATTTGCATTTCTATTTTCGATTTTTGGAACTAATGTCAATCGTAGATTAAAAACAAATTAACAACTCTTTACTGACGTTTCAATAAAAGTCGGTGAATGTATTATTGACGTCCAAGGATATGATGACAAATTTTTATCGACGTCCAGCCACCTGTCGATCAAATTCTTTACCGACAACTGTATAAGTGTTGATCAAATATTTTGCCGACATCTAGGAAGTGTGAAAGAAATTTTTAAGACGATGAATGTTTTACGCGGCCGGTGGTAATCATCTATTTAACTACGTTTAAGATGCATCGGTGAAGATTTCTACATCAACACGCACATCGACGCAAGCCATTTTTCTTCACCGAGTTTACTCTCTTTTTACCAAAGTTTTCCACCCGTCTGTGAAATCGAGTAGAACAAAGTCAATGGCAGAGACTGGTATACACATAAAGAGAGCACTTTGGAAAGAATCGAATTAGGTGCTGAACAGACTGAAGCCCGCAAACAGACAGACTCTACATTTGGCGAAATCTTGTTTGGCTACGGCCCACATGCAACAGAGTGTATGTAGCAAAAGAAAAATTCAGCTTGTGGGGGTTCCTTTTTCAATCTGCAGAATGTATAATGGAAAAGTGTCACGCTAGGAGTAGTACTGGTGGGCCGGTGGACCCTTTAATAATAGAAAAAGAGCCATCCCTCACGTCAATGTGAAGTTCTCTCATGGACTTAGGCAAACAAGAAGCAAAATCTTGGTAGATTTAGAGAGGGAGATCGGTGGTAGCCATTAATGGAGGTAAGTGGAAAAAATAGGAGGGAAGGGATGAAGGCAGTGCTGTGCATGGTGGTGGTGCATGTAATAGTTGCAGGAATGAACATCCTCTACAAGCTTTCTGTAGATGGAGGACGGATGAGCCGCCGCGTCCTCGTCGCTTACGGGTACATGTTCGGAGCTGCCTTCCTCTGTCCTCTTGCCTTCTTCTTGGAGAGGTCTATTTTAGAGAAATGCACCGATCTGCAAGTCTAGAGGAGGAGGATCTGGATCTGGTACATTATGTATGTATATATGACTTGGAATTTAAACCGTTTATCAGGCGCGCCACTTATAAGCTGATGTGCATGCATTTGTTAGCGTTTCAAATAGCAACTTTGTAGATTTACATGCAATTTTGGGAGTCGGTACAGTTATTATTGTGCCAAGGAGAATTCTGCCCATTTCAGTTGGGGACTCCAATCAGACTCTTGAGTTGAAGGTCAGGAATTCAACACCAATATACCTACCAGATCTTCACTAGCATTGAAGAAGCACCACTCCAAGTCCGCTCAAGTACTAGTTAGACCAGGTGGCGGAGCCACATGTTGGCAGGTGCGGCAGTTGCCAACACCAGCATCACAAAATTTCTCTATTTTCATATAAAGGCCTTCAAATATTTGAAGCTACCCCTCAAGTTATGAAAGCCCTCAGCACAAAATTTTTTGGCTCCACTACTGCTTAGACCACACTAGGTATAACAAAAACATGAATGTTTTATGATCTTTATCTGAAACAATCTCTGTGTGGAGATGTAGGAGCCTTTTGATTGAAGACTCTTTTTTCTATTAAGTGCAGGAAAATCCCGGACCGGTTAATGCAAGAACTATAAATAAAGGACCAAGATCTCCTATGAAATAGAAGATCTGATTCATACATGGCATAGTCCAAGCGGACCCACTTAAAATCTTGACTGAACTATGACCGGCCATCATATTAGCAAATAAATGTATTCCTGAATATTGACGTGGAATTGTTATTGTTGGTATATGATCGACGCATTCAGGAAGACCCGGACAAGGCTTACATGTTTTATAGTTGGCCAGGTCTTCTGTTGTGCAATTTTCAGGTGAGTATGTCTAACGAATATTTTTTTTACTAAGTTTGTGCTTGTTTGACCGCGGATCTCACATCTCAAATCCATGCACCCAAGGTGGGAGTCCTTTCTCCCCTCAACAATCTGACCTTAAATCCATCGTTTTTAACATGCAGCATAGATTTAAAAAGCAAGAGCTATGTTATTGAGATCATAAGTTTGTTCAAACTGAAAATTTCCCAAAACACATCTTTTTATGCACCTTCAAATTTAAGATCTAAGTTATCAAACCCAACCTAAGCTTGAGAGAAAAAAGGTAATTGTTGCGGACTTACTAATATATATATATAGATATAGATAACACTTTTTCTGTTTAGAATCAATGAGAAGGGCTGGCGCTTGCAATTGCAATTGCTCCTCAGGGCATCGCTCAACCAAAATCTCTACATCGCCGCTTTGAAAATGACTTCAGCGACGTTGGCCGTTGCAATGACCAACCTCCTCCCTGCCTTCACATTCATTTTGGCCATGATGTTCCGGTAACTTCACTTTTCCTGTGCATCATACAGAGAGCTAGATAGAGAGAGAGAGAGAGGGAGGGGGGGTGGGGGTGAGATTGTTCATGTATTTTAAATTGAAGATCAGTGAAACTTAAACTTGTTGACAGATGTGTGTGAGAGAGAAAGAGATTGTAGGATATTTTGAACTTATTCACCAAGTTTGACCTGTTTGGCATATAAGAGAGAAGTTAATCGATAACAATCAAAATACAATTGCCAAAGTAGATGACAAGCTTTCACCGAAAGTTATCAGGTCGTCAGTTCAATTTTCATGGGTAATACTCAACTTGTGGTAAATGATGGATGCACAACACTCTATTTAATGGGTATATTACTTTTTAACTAAGTCATAAAGTAGACCTACATCTCAAAGGCATGGAAAAAGGAAGGGATTTTGGCTACTTCCGGGTTGCCGCCTTCTTTCCATCAAAAATCACAAAACAAGAGACAAACAAAAAAAGAAAACAAAATGAGAGAGACAGAGAGCTGGGGGGAGGGGATGTGGGAGGACTGAGTTGCTATGGGGTACCCAGTACCGGCCTGGATCGGCTAGACACAGTGGCGGAGCCACCTTGGGGCAGGCGCCCATGCCAGCCAAAAAAACCTCCACAGTGAAGTTGAGCGTCGGTCTGCCTCATGCCCGTGTTGACGCCATGCTGCCCATGCCAAACATGGATCGGGTCCACTGTCCAGCAGTCCAATTGATCCAGCTCCAGCCTCCAGAAAACATAAAGCTTCTGTCTGCCCGCAGCCCACCCTAATTCACCCGAAACAGAAAGTAAAACTCCTGAAGGGCGAAGGCGAAGGGGCGAACCGGCGAGCGAAGGGCAAGGGCAAGGCTAAGGTGCTAAGCCTTTCTGTGGCGAGAGTCTGCTTCTTTTTCTTCTTGAATCATTAATGAATCGTTTCTTCTTGGTGTCATGCGTCTGCGTCTCTGCGGTCTGCCTCATCGTCACTTCTCATCGTTTCTTCTCCCTCATCGTCACTTTTCATTTCTTTTCCCCTTTTCAACGCTTTTGCCTCATGCGTCTGATTTTCATTTCATTTCTTTTTTTTTCATTACATATTTATTTATCATGTTTTGCAATACTTGCTGAGTTGCTTCTATTTTCGTTCAATTTATTTATCTTGGTTCTATTTAACATTGTTTCTCTATTGTTTGTGTACTATCTGTATATATATATATATATATACACTAATTGATAAAGAAGGAGATACTGGCGGCAGCCTTGTGACTATGGCCAATCTCTCTTCCCTCCAAGATAATATATGCAAGTTTTCTTGAATTTTTTAGAATAGTGTTTGTGTCTAGGACAGATGTAGGATCTGTTCCTATTGAGTTTTAATTAAATTAGGATCTTATTTACTCATTTTATTTCTAATTTGTTTTTGCTTTAGTTCCAACAACATGTATAATTGTTGTCATATGCAAATCAGAATCACTGCAACAGAATAGTGCTGGTAAGAAAGGAATCGGCAGAATGCTTAAATAAATGCTGCAGAGAAAGACAAACCTGATTAGAGTCAAAAGTTCTGCTTCATAAATAGAGGAACTGATTCTGTCACCATAAGCAACAATTAAAGAATTGAGTGTACCCAAGGAGGCAAGGATGCTTGCCTCAAAGCTCGATTTGCCTGAAACAACAGAAGATATCTTTTTATTTGCATCTAGCTACATGATACGTTAATTAGATTTCAAAACCTTATTTTAGTTAGACTGTAGCTGAACAAATCCACCTTACGAAGGAATGCTGTTAGCTCTGCAAAAACATGCTCCAAAACAAATGATAGATCAATCTTAAGTGGTGAGCATGCAATGATAGAAAATGCCTGCATGGACAAATACAAAAAATAAGAACAAGTCTATATAGTATATTCTAAATGTCGTAAAAGGCATCCTTTTCAAGACAAAGAAAAAATTGTACCAAAGAAAACATATATAAGACTAATCAATGCCAGAACAAGCAGATTCTATACCCATTCAAATAATATATACATTCACCGCAAATAGGATTCCTAGATTACTGGATGTACATGAAATTGAAATCAAGTGCCTATGCAAACAAATCATTACACAACTGGCCAGCATAGACTAAAATTCAGCTAGTCCCAGTTTTACAAATTGGATGCCAACTGATTAAGTAATCAATGTGCAGTTTCCTCCTGCTAAGTGCCCTTTTTAGTTAAGTAGTGAATGGAACATGTTTAGGCGTTTGTTGCACCCTTTTTACTTGCTTCATATAGTTTTTATTCAAATTAATCTAACTGTTGTTATTTCCATTTATATGTGCATGTCACTTCCCCATCTTATACTTGAAAGCTTATATAGTATGATTAAGGTATATAAGTATATAATTAGTTTGCACTTCTAGTTGTGGTATATAATTTCTTTGCATTTTCAAAAGCTTTAAATCATGTTTCAAGCATGAAAAATTAGTTTTATGCTTTGTTATGAACTATGTAAGACCTGTACTTCCACATATGGTTTTATAGCACAACTAAGGTTTCAAACTTTCGACTACCTAATTTCTAGATAACCCCGTTTAACATTAAAAAATATTTTTTTTTTTTATTTTTTGTTTTAATAGTATATATTTTTTATTAATAAATATATTTTACATTTAAAAAAATTATTTTATAATTAAAAATTATTTTTTATTTTTAATTGGGCTGGGCCCGGATCGAGACCTGGGGCTATCAGGCCGGGCCCGGGCTGGGCTGACCGGCCCGGCCCGATACCCACCCCTACTTCTTCCTGAAGGCCGATACCCACCCCTACTTCATCAGCCCGGCCCGGTTAGGAACAGGCTAGGATTTTGCCATTTTCTTTTAGGCCGGCCCGGCTCGATGCCCACCCCTAATCACAACACGTGGTCCACTTGAATAAATTTGACTGCATGATTCATTGCAGTTAACATGACTTCTCATATCTTCCAGTTCCAATATCTGATAATATGTGAATATATATTTTAAATTGTTCAGAATTGGGAGTTAATATTCCATTTTCCTATATTACAAACTTCACATAAATATATAAAATTCTAGCTTTACTGATGTTATTTTGTTCAAGATATATATAAAAAATATCGAAACTTAATTATATTTTCAAGGAACTGAAATACCCCTATTATGAAGCAATGGGTCTCTATTAAGGAAACTCATTTGTTTCCCCCTTTGAGGGTTATTTCAGTCACTTGAAAATACAAATGTATTTCAATTTTTGTATCTTAATCTCCACCCAACTATTTTTTTAAAATCAATGACCCAGATAATTCCCTTCAAATCTTATATATGACTCTCTCTCTCTCTCTCTCTCTCTCTCTCTCTCTCTATATATATATATATATATATATATATATATATATAGACACACACACATACCCACACACACACAAACTGCCAATGGTTTTGCCATTTAAGAATTGTTTACTATTCCCAACGGTCTAAACCATTGGGATGTTGGCAGTAAATTCAGTTAACGATGAATATATACTNTATATATATATATATATATATATATATATATATATATATATATATATATATATAGACACACACACAACTGACCAACCTTTATGTTGGATGGTGTTTTTATATTTTGTGATGCTAAAAACAGTCACAAATGGTGCATTCCATGATACCAATTGATTGAGTACGGTTATATATATATATATATATATATATATATATATATATATATATATATATATATATATATATATATGCACATGTTCTGGAACTTTGTGATTATTAAGATGGTTCAAATTGGTCACTAGATGCTGTATATGTATTGGTGACTTATATTTTTTTTTTCCTTTTTTCTTGAGCTTGCATGGCATACTGGTATCAGGCTTGGTTGTGGCTCTCATTTCATGGGCTATTCAGATGAGAGGACCACTGCTTGTCTTAGCTTTCAACCCCTTGTCCCTTGTCATTGTTGCCTTTTTTGGCTCCATATTTCTTGATGAGACTCTTCATCTAGGAAGGTAAAATAGCACTCAAAACACCCTTAAAGGTTGGAAAGAAAATGAAACTTTCTTAGTCATTACCAAGACAGTATATATAATGTATGGTTATATATTACATTATTTGGTTCCAGTTATATACAATATATGGAACGTTCCAATAACATAAAGTTACCAAGATGCAGAATAGAAATTTGAAACGATATACAGTAAGCATAAACACCTTGTGGTTTCAGTGTGGTTGGTGCTGGATTGATCATCTTGGGACTGTACACTGTGCTGTGGGGCAAAGGGAAAGAGGTGAAGGAACTTGTCCAGCTTCAGGCACACAGATCTGCTGGAGAAGCAACTAAACTGGATTCAGATGGTTTGCACTCAAACCCCGCAGGTGCAGGCATTGGTGCGGATCAAGTGCCAGAGCACAGCATCAAAGAAGATCAGATAGACAGTGTTCAGTTGTAGCTAGTTGAGTCAGGAGCATGCAGCTCTCACAGCCAGTTTTTCCATGCACTTAGGAAGAGTCCACCATTAAGCATTAGCATGTAAGGAAAGTGATGCAAAACAAGAGTTATAAATGAGCCAATATCATGTTTGCAACCACATATGCACACACAGAAATCTAGTCTGTTCATGATCAACGATGTCACTAGATACTGAATCTGAATTGATTGACCACATTTGGAAGAGCAAATGAGCGTATACCCTGGTTTGGATTTCCATTTCTGATGTTTTACTGCTGAATCTGATTTTATATATATATATATATATATAATATCTTGTAGTTTTAAATGGTGAGGTTTTCTCGGGTATAATACGGCGAGCTTGAAAAAAACAGAAAAAATACTGGAAAAATATGGTAAATTTTTAAACATTTTAAAAAACTGAAAATAGGGAAAAAAATAAGATAAGTGAGAAACTAATAGCACAAACATCAAAATATAAGTATATTTGCAACAAATAAAAAATAGAAAATGAAAAAACAAACTGTTTGGCATAAAAAAACTAAAAGAATGAAAAAAGTGAAAAAAAAACTCAAAGAAATGCATTAAAACGTGGTTTTTTCGTTTTTAACGTGTTTTTAAAAAACATTCTTTTTAAGTTTTAAACGGTCATTTAATTTATCACTTTTTCGAGTTTTTTGTCGGGTATTATATATGTATATATACACACACACACAATATATATATATATATATATATATATATATATATATAATACCCAACAAAATGGGTAAGAACAACAAGCAGACTTCTTAAATTTGTGTTAAAAAGTGTTTTAAACAAACTGTGAACCAAATAATGTGTTTGTAAACACTAATTTAATGTAAACTATGCTTCAATTCAAGTTATTTTTGTCAAAATATTGAACTTGCTAATATCAAAATTCATTTTTAGGTTATTAAAAAATCATTATTAAAGTAAAAAATGATTAACTAACTTAATATATTGTTTTCTCAAAATCACTAAGATCATATCCATAAGATTAGATTGAAAAAAAAAAAAAGAATTAATAATTAGTTTTAATGGGTCCGGTTTTTGTTGCTTACCCAAGTGGTCTTGTGTGTGTGCGTGTGTGTGTGTGTAAACATACACACGCCTCCATGATGCTATGCATAGTATGGGTTATTTTAATTTTAGCATTTGTTTATTTTTTTTATTTTGGTTATATGGATGTGACCTAAGGCTTTTGATTAATGGGAGCTTATTGTTTGATGCCTACTTTATAGTTGGGTTCTTCAAGCATCATATTCTTTATTAGGGGCATGTTTCCATGGGTTTATTCCTGTCAAGAGTACCTGTGCGTTTAAATGAAAGAGAAAAGGATGGTTCACTTAGCTATCAGTGGAGGGTAGGATCAGGAACCAACTAATCACCATGAAAAAGGAACGATAATCTTCCACGGGGCTTGGCGATCGAATGATTAGTGTTTCTTCTACATATGTCTTGATGTGCTAAGTGTCTCGAAAATCTGCTTGAATCGGCCGATTCGAATCAATTGACGACAAGTTCAATTTACCGGTCCATAAAGGGTACCACATGTCACGATGTAAAGTATCTTGGTTTTTCCATTGTTATTGTTCAATTTTTCTTTTAAGTGTAAGGTTATATACTTTTTTTTTGCCGATTCGCAATCTGTTCAGCCGAGCCGTTGCAATGGTCAGTTCGTTAGTCCACCCTCCATAAAATTTGGAACAAATAAAAGAGCATAGATTGAATGCACGGTTGTGACAAAGCATCAAATTAGATTATGTTCTTCTGTTCAACATATATGATGGCCCTCTAATTATGCGGGAATCGCTGTCTCCCATTTGATGGTTCTTTGATACTTTATGAAAAAGTGTCAAATTAAGCACTTCAGATTCATTTTAAGATTGTAACACACTTTCTTCAAATAAGCATGACCCCCCCCCCCCCCCCCTTCGGAGAATGCGGCCCATTCCTCTTCTCATTTTCCTTGTCTCTTGGGTTTTGTTCTGTGTCAGGACCTAGGTGTGTATGGTACACCCTTTAATTTGAGTGTCATGATTCCACCTTTAACAGTGTAAAAGAATAGTACTCAAACATACATTATATATGTCTGTCTGTCTGCCCGATCAGTTATGTTACACCCCTTGAAGCAGCTTATAATGTATACCTTCTTAGATAAATATTAATGAGAGGCCGCCTTGAAAATAGTGTTGCTTGAATCGATCGATTCGTATCAAATTAATGGTAATCCAAACTGATTCAGTAAGTTGGCCAACACAGAGATGCCATGTATGTGTCACACAGTATTGTTTATCTTTTATTGTGTTGTCATTGATCCTACATGGTTGTAACCCTAAATAACAGTAAGGGGGGACCAATTTACTTTACTATGCCCTGAAACTTCTAAATAAGTTGAGGAAAGTCAATCAAGTTCTAATTAGTTGTGCTTCCATTCTATCTTCATTTAAAGTTTTTTATATGTTTTTTAAAAAATGATTCCTGCTTTACAGGAATTGTTGTTACTGCTGTTCTTCCATATTTTTTTATTGTATTTGTCAAACAGTCCCCAACAGCTATTAGCCCTTTGGTAAAAACTTAAAAAAAAAAGGATAAAATATACCTTCCGGTAAAAACTTAAAAAAAATGATAAAATGACAATTTGGCTGTTTGAAAAACAAAAAACAGTTTTACAAGAGGAAAGTTAGATTCGGAAACCTCTACTTTGAACTCAAATTTTCACGTCATTTCTTAACAATAAACCATGATCAAGATGTGATCGATGTGTTTTGAAAACTAAAACTTAACATAAAAAAAGGTGTTTATTATTGAAAATAAGTAGTCACTGTGCCTTTATATATCATATTTAATGGGAATGATATAACTCGTTGATTCTAAGTAGATCAAATGGTGGAGGGTAAGTTGAAAATATGGAAATAAAGTATTCTTTTCAAAAAACTGAAATACTTCTCAAAAGAAACAAGTGTCTTTAATTATTGAAATGCATATTTACATATATGATACATATATGAGTATAATTGGAAGCAGTCTCATATTTTAACCATTGCTTCATTAATTTCTACAGATAAATTCATTATAGTTCAAATGGGTTTTAAAAAAGTCTCACTATCCTTGAGGGTTAGTGTGACGGAAAAAGAAGGGGCTATGTAGGCAGCTATTCTTCATTTCAACTTGAATCAACTCTTTTTGCTACAAAAAGATGATACCAGTACGCAAGTTAAAACATAGCAAAAGCATCATCCAAAGTAGTACTGAAAGCAATACAGAGATGTGTGGATCGGTTGTCAAGCCTGGAGATAGGATGAAATACTTTTCCTACTAACCCTCAAAAAACCATACTCTTTACAAGTGAATAACAAGCACGATTTTTATTCTTACAACAACATGAATGCTATGCTTTTTTACTTTTACGTCTCTACGTACTATAGGTTGCATATGCACAGGAGCGGAGGCCAGGGCCTTGGCCCATTCAAATTTTAAAACATTCAAAAATTTATATGTAAATTTCAATTCAGTTCAATGTATATAAAACAAAATTGAAAAATTATATTTCAACCCTTGTTAAAATTTTGAAACTATAGTTTAGCTCCTGCAACGAAAAATTCCTAACTCGACCCCTACTTATACAAGTTAGATTTCAGCACTCGAAAGCAACTATACTGGATGGCAACCCTTGTACTATACAAGTTAGATTTCAGCAGTTCTTTTAAGAGTTTATGAGTAACTAGTTGCAGCTAGTCCATGGACCAGTCACATATTTCTAGAAAATCATATTCTTTAGACATATAAAATGAGTTTTATATGCTAAAAAAGTCTTTACTGGTGAATAATTATAAACTAGAGAATATCAGTTACACACTCAAAAAAAGATTGAGGCGCTTTCCATGAGAAAGAGAAAGGTGGCCCTTTTTGTTTTGCCCAGGGGACATCGTCCGAGAACAAATCAATATAGATTACTGGCTCTTCTAATAAAAAAAATGCTGAATATTTCTCTCTATATATACACCATCCTTGATGCATGCAGGAAGGGCAGGACGAAGCTGACTTGGATTGTACTGTAGAAAATAGAGAGCAAGAGAGAAAAGAAAAGCTGAAAGGAGAAAACATGAAATTAAAGTGGTTCGGTTCTTGAGACCTACGTCCACGATCAAAAGCCTTCATTCCTTATTTCTTTTTGTTTCTTACACTATACAATTTTTATGTACAATGACACTTTATGTACAGCAGCAAGAGGCTACTGAAATCTCCCTGTAACCGGCGAGAGATTGTTGGGCATAATCATTTCAGCTTGAGAATCGCGAGCCAAATAACCATCTTTATGATCCTTCTTTTTCTCTTTTCTTCTTATCTCCTCATCAATATTACTTTCCTTTTCTCCTTGTGTTTCATTGTGAGAAGCGTGGACCAGATTGGGAACATTCTGGCTGGCGCAGGGTAACTGACGCTTTCCATTTGAGGCCATTAATAAATGACATTGCATAGAAGATCTTCCGTTTTGTTCCTTGCAGCTGTCGATACCAAGGCTGGACGTAGCATTACAGTTGGGCGTTGTGCTACTGTTCTAGCTGCTCAGGGTCCAAAGAAATCAATATAAGTGAAGATCTGAACGTGGTCACCTAGATATGCGAGTTCAGGTGGCAAATCTGATGACTCCACAACTCCAGCAGCTTTGCAAGGGAACTTGCTCACATTCAGTTAACTATGTTGATTCTAAGCCTTTACCTGAGAAATGATATAACAATGTCAGGTTTTTACTTCTTTATTCAAGTTTAGCAGGGACCAGAATTGTTACCTTTATAGGTTTTTACTGATAACAGGGAAATCTGTACACCATATATAAGAAGATTGAAGACAATATAACTGTCATAAGAGTCTCTTCACATTTCCCTGTAACTATGAACAACAAGCTTTAAGAAGTCCTTGTTTTAGTAGACGAGTTTGATCACTGGAAAAAGATTACACTCATGATAGACCTTACTGCCGGATCGACAGGGTCACAGTAGGATCTTCGGAGTTTCTGGAAGATTCTTGCCAAGTTGGACGCTATTTGGACTCGAAATGATGAAGGAATCGAAGATGGAAGGAGTCGCATGCTCTGTTCCAGCGAAGTCTGAAACTGCATCAGATTCCGGCAGTCGGTTCTATCAACTCCGGTGTTACGTGCCAAATTCTATCCTGCCGAATGTGGCCTGTACCAAGGCAGTGGATGGCAGTCTATCGGCGACAGAGACCTCCGAGAGAGCCAGAAGGCAAACATCTCAGCCGACCTCTGGCAGAGGAGGCCGCAACGGAGGCAGCGGCTAGCAGTAGTAGCCGACACTGGCAGACAAGTCAATCCAGCAGAGCTCGGTTGAGGAGTGCTTACCCTCCTTCAACAACCACCGGGTGATCAGACGCAAATCTGGTCTGCAGAGGGGTCAAAATGTGTGGATCCCATTACCAGGTGATTGCTGGAGAAATTCTGAACAAAAGTAGCCCAAGAATGCCGAATTTGGCCCAAGGATGAGCACAAAATGGCGATTTGAAGTTCTGCTTGATTTTCCAGCCAAAACGCCGTTATTCCGGCAAAAACGAGGGATTCCGGCGTCAAACTCGCCGTGTTCTTCAATCCCCGGCGAGGAGTCGCGGTATCAAGCCGTCAGCAGCGGGACACGACATAAAATATCGTGTCCCGTCGAATTTCACGCAGCCGTGTCCTAACTACCCGTCGAATCCCGCCTCGTGTCCCGCCCCACACAGCGCCAAGAGTCCGGCGTGTCCCGCTCTGCACGAATCGAGCGTTCTTAGATGCAATCAGCATCGTGTCTGCGTGTCCTCACCCTTGACCGCCGTGTCCAGGTCAGGACACCATCCGAATGAGGAGTTCTCATCCGACAACCGACTTGGGCAATCTTAGGTGCGTTGGAATCGTCTCTTTAGTGGTCATCCAACCCCTCAAATCCCAGATCTATCTGAGTTGTGGCTAGGATGCTATGTAATGGTTGGTGTAATTGTTTAATGCAGGAAGAGCAGGACGACGATGAGTTGGGTTGCTCTTGGCCAGGCATTCTACTGTTCCCTTTTTGGGTGAGCCACACACATACCTTATAGAGAGAAGAGAGAGGAGAGGGAAAAAGAGAGGGGGACAAGAATCTGTGCATCGCCTTATTTTTTTAAAATATCGTCTGACCACACGAATTTGTCATAATGTGATGGAATTGTGCAGGGGAAACACTGAAAGAGAATCTGTACATCGCCTCAGTCAAGATGGGTTTGGCGACGCTTGCTGTTGCAATTTCCAATTTGCTCTCTGCCTTCACCTTCATTTTGGCCGTCCTATTCTGGTGAAGAACTTAATTTCCCACAGGATAATTCGGAACAATCATTGTCAGTTGTTTAATTATACATATTCTAGCTCGGCCAATTAATTATATATATATAAAACTTCATTGTTAAGGGATCATGATTTGAAACAGATTGGAGAAGNCATATACGAGCACTGCGATAGTCAATCTGATTGCAGCCGTCCAGTGCACATGCATTGCAGCCATTACTGAGAAAGATGCATCTGCATGGAAGCTCCGTTGGGATATTAATCTCTTCACTGCTCTCTACGTGGTATGCCATCTTTCCTCCTTTTTCTCATTTATAATTAGGTCATTTATATATATTTTCTGCTTAATTTTCTGGATGGGCTTGCAGGGGGTTGTGGTATCAGGGATGGTGATGTTACTCACGATATGGGGCATCCAAAAGAGAGGACCTTTGTTTGTCTCTGTGTTTAACCCCTTGTCTCTCATCATCGTCGCCCTGTTTGGATCTGTAATGCTTGAGGAACCTCTTTATTTGGGAAGGTAAACTGTGAAGTTACATGAGAAAATCGCTATCAGTAGAAACTTTCCTGGTTCCTATTGCTTCTAAATCGATCTTAGGGAATGATCTAAGGAAATAACATGTTTTTTAAACGTGATTGTGGTTTCAGTGTGATTGGTGCCGGATTCATCATCTTGGGGTTGTACACTGTGCTGTGGGGCAAAGGGAAAGAGGTGAAGGAACTTGCTGGAGAAGCAACTAACCTGGTTTTAGTTGTGTGAAGCTTCACTTACTTTAGAACGGGGAACTTTATTCTTACTTTAAAACGGGGAACTTTATTCTGAGATTGTTCATTTTCACTTCCTCTTCTGTCGTTTCATTTCTTCTTTGTTCCTCTTTTGCTCACAGGTACTACTTCTTGCATAAGAGACGCTGCTGGTGGTGCACCTACTACACAGAGACGACGTTCCGCTGCTCAAGATCCTCATCTCTGCTCTCTTACGGTTGAGATCAAGGGAAGGGACTGCTGGAAAGGAACCAGCAGCATAGAAGAGTTGCGGCTGGAAATTCATCTTGGATTTTACATCTATGGAAATATTTGGCTATGAATGTATCATGAAGCCCATGTATTTTTTACTGCTTATAGATAAATATGCATGTTATAGTAGTAAACCTATGTATTTATGCGCCTAGACATGAATAGGGACATAAGGTGTTGTAGGCTGGGAATAAGACACAACCCTCTTATTCGTAGATATCCCTGGTCACCTGTGATTTCCCGAAATCTCACCTAAATGGATGTACATAATGTCTGAATCCTAGAGAACCAGTTTAGTAGGATATGTTCTCTCTTGGGTGACTGAACCATGTAATAGAGGTATCAGCATGTTATCGATGTTCAAATTTTCTAATACGTCTCTGCTGGGTTCATTAATAATGGTTTGACAGCTAGTGGAAGGCTTCAGCAGTAGTTACAATCTATATTTACTCACTTGGCATCAATATTTACTCACTTGGCATACGTCCACAATGATGGAATCAATAGGTGCTAGTTAAAGATTTGATTAGTTACTGCCTTGCATGTTGCTCTCGTATCATTGTTCTCGTCCCCACTTCTAGAATCATACGTGCTACTGTTCTAGCTGCTCAGGGTCCAAAGAAATCAATATAAGTGAAGATCTGAACGTGGTCACCTAGATATGCGAGTTCAGGTGGCAAATCTGATGACTCCACAACTCCAGCAGCTTTGCAAGGGAACTTGCTCACATTCAGTATAACTATGTTGATTCTAAGCCTTTACCTGAGAAATGATATAACAATGTCAAGTTTTTACTTCTTTATTCAAGTTTAGCAGGGACCAGAATTGTTACCTTTGTAGGTTTTTATTGATAACAGAGAAATCTGTACACCATATATAAGAAGATTGAAGACAATATAACTGTCATAAGAGTCTCTTCACATTTCCCTATAACTATGAACAACAAGCTTTTAGAAGTCCTTGTTTTAGTTGACGAGTTTGATCACTGGAAAAAGATTACACTCATGATAGACCTTACTGCCGGATCGATAGGGTTACAGTAGGATCTTCGGAGTTTTCGGAGGATTCCTGCCAAGTTGGACGCTATTTGGACTCGAAATGATGAAGGAATCGAAGATGGAAGGAGTCGCATGCTTTGTTCCAGCGAAGTCTGAAACTGCACCAGATTCCGGCAGCCGACTCTATCAACTCCGGTGTTACGTGCCAAATTATATCCTGCAGAATGTGGCCCGTACCATGGCCGTGGATGGCAGTCTATCAGCGACAGAGACCTCCGAGAGAGCCAGGAGGCAAACTTCTCGGCCGACCTCTGGCAGAGGAGGCCGCAACGGAGGCAGCGGCTAGCAGTTGTAGCCGACACTGGCAGAGAAGCCAATCCAGCAGAGCCCGGTTGAGGAGTGCTTACCCTCCTTCAACAACCACCGGGTGATCAGACGCAAATCTGGTTTGCAGAGGGGTCAAAACGTGTGGATCCCGTTACCAGGTGATTGCTGGAGAAATTCCGAACAAAACTAGCCCAAGAACGCCGAATTTGGCCCAAGAATTCCGGCAAAAACGAGGGATTCTGGCGTCAAACTCGTCGTGTTCCTCAATCCCTGGCGAGAAGTCGCGGTATCAAGCCGTCAGCAGCGGGACACGACATGAAATATCGTGTCCCGTCGAATTTCACGCAGCCGTGTCTTGACTACCCGGCGAATCCCACCTTGTGTTCCGCCCCACACAGCGCCAAGAGTCCGGCGTGTCCCGCTCTGCACGAGTCGGGCGTTCTTAGATGCAATCAGCATCGTGTCTGCGTGTCCTCACCCTTGACCGCCGTGTCCAGGTCGGGACACCATCCGAATGAGGAGTTCTTAGCCGGCGGAAATGCCGAAATTGATCGGACTTGAAATGCTCAGCACGGATTCATCCGACAACCGATTTGGGCAATCTTAGGTGCGTTGGAATCGTCTCTTTCATGGACATCCAACCCCTCAAATCCCAGATCTATCTGAGTTGTGGCTAGGATGCTATGTAATGGTTGGTGTAATTGTTTAATGCAGGAAGAGCAGGACGACGATGAGCTGGGTTGCTCTTGGCCAGGCTTTCTGCTGTTCCCTTTTTGGGTGAGCCACACACATACCTTATAGAGAGAGGAGAGAGGAGAGGGAAAAAGAGAGGGGGACAAGAATCTGTGCATCGCCTTATTTTTTTTAAATATCGTCTGACCACACGAATTTGTCATAATGTGATGGAATTGTGCATGGGAACACTGAAAGAGAATCTGTACATCGCCTCAGTCAAGATGGGTTCGGCGACGCTTGTTGTTGCAATTTCCAATTTGCTCTCTGCCTTCACCTTCATTTTGGCCGTCCTATTCTGGTGAAGAACTTAATTTCCCACAGGATAATTCGGAACAATCATTGTCAGTTGTTTAATTATACATATTCTAGCTCGGCCAATTAATTATATATATATAAAACTTCATTGTTAAGGGATCATGATTTGAAACAGATTGGAGAAGNCATATACGAGCACTGCGATAGTCAATCTGATTGCAGCCGTCCAGTGCACATGCATTGCAGCCATTACTGAGAAAGATGCATCTGCATGGAAGCTCCGTTGGGATATTAATCTCTTCACTGCTCTCTACGTGGTATGCCATCTTTCCTCCTTTTTCTCATTTATAATTAGGTCATTTATATATATTTTCTGCTTAATTTTGTGGATGGGCTTGCAGGGGGTTGTGGTATCAGGGATGGTGATGTTACTCACGCTATGGGGCATCCAAAAGAGAGGACCTTTGTTTGTCTCTATGTTTAACCCCTTGTCTCTCATCATCGTCGCCCTGTTTGAATCCGTAATGCTTGAGGAACCTCTTTATTTGGGAAGGTAAACTGTGAAGTTACATGAGAAAATCGCTATCAGTAGAAACTTTTTTGGTTTTTAGTATGGTTCCTATTGCTTCTAAATCGATCTTAGGGAATGATATAAGGAAATAACATGTTTTTTAAACGTGATTGTGGTTTCAGTGTGATTGGTGCCGGATTCATCATCTTGGGGTTGTACACTGTGCTGTGGGGCAAAGAGAAAGAGGTGACGGAACTTGCTGGAGAAGCAACTAACCTGGTTTTAGTTGTGTGAGGCTTCACTTACTTTAGAAGGGGAAACTTTATTCTAACATTGTTCATTTTCACTTCCTCTTCTGTCGTTTCATTTATTTCTTTGTTTTATCCTTTTTTTAAATTTCTGCCAGTATCATAAATGACATTATCTTGTTATAGGTGTACAATTAATTTTCCATCAATGAAATTTCATGTTACTACTTCCACGTTTTTTAATTATTACCACCACTTTAATGTTCAAAGTTTTGCCTATACAATTATCACCACCATCTCGCTCCCGCTTCGTAGCAATTTTGTCTGTATGTTTCCATTACATTGTTCTATGTACCCATTTTGCTTCTTGGTTACAGTGGTCCAACGTTAATGTTATCGCCTACGTCTGACAACATTCGAATGACAAAAAACATAAAAGCAAATCCAAGAGTTCTACATCAGTTCTGGCTCTTTGGTTCGATATCCAACAAATGTAGATGAAAATCTGATCACATTTCACCATCTTTTGTCTAATCTGTCGATGGCCATACCAATTGGCTCTTAGGACCAACAGAATCTGCATTGATCCAAGAGATTAAATTATTTAAGTTTTTCTTCTCAAACTTCCATCATTTTTCAAAAGAAAAAATGGGTTACATTCTCACACGTTCCACAATTTTTTATTATTTCTACGCCTATCGATAGAGAAAGCACAACTCCAATCATCTACCAAATTGCATCTAAAGACAAATGTCTAGTAGACCATTAGAATTGTTGGCATTCAGTTGACAAACTCTATTCCTGTCAATGTTGTTCCAGCATGCAATTGAAGAGCACAATCTCGAACAACCTAGACCACGATCACCATTAATTAGTAAAACAAGAACTACAATTATTTCCATGCAAGAGAAAAAGAGAGAGAGAGAGAGAGAGAGAGAAAGAAAAGGGGGGGGGGGGTTGTTCAGGCATGAAAGAATAATACTTAATAACATTCCAAATTGACTTGCCAATAATCAAACCTTTGCCATAGATCTGTAGGAATATTCAGTAACTCCAGCAATATGAGGTGTGATCAGCACATTAGATGCTTAAGGATTGGATCATCTGGATCAAATGGCTCAGTCCATGCAACGTCAATTCCCAGACCACCCAAATGTCCAGATTCAAGAGAGGATTTAACACCTTCATAGTCTAGGAGGCCACCACGAGCAACATTGACCAGAATAGCACCCTTGAGATAAAACAACAGTTTGTGAATGATATGGAAGTCATTACAATCACTCAAAGGAGCTAATTAGTACAATTTGTTTACTTCAAGATTAATGAGTCTGGAATATCTTTAACGAGAAATATGTCAGCTAAAATTATATCCTTAACAGATGTTCTTATTTCTTAATAACTGCACCTCAGATTACAAGCATGATTGCAAGTCACTAAAATTATATTCTTAACAGCTGTTCTTATTTTTTAGTAAGTACACCTTGGATTACAAGCTTGATTGCAAATTGATGTATCGTTCCATGCCCTGGCCAAATGCAACAATTACTAAGAACATGACAACATTAGCTTGGTTAGGAATATGTTATTGTCAACAGAAACTATTTAAGTTTTTTGAGTCCCTCTTTTTAACAAAAGAATTGTCGATAGAATTTTCAATCAGATCAAAGTTTAACCTTAACTAAAAGTAGTTTAAGTCCAAAGGGATCCAGCACCTATTGTATCTCAATTTTGTTAAATGACATTATTATCTCGTGGCCAAAAAGTACACAATGTACATGGAAGAATGCAACTATTAACTTCAGATAATGAATTGATTTGCAGATTTGCACTCAAATCTGAGGTCCCTTCTAGAAAACAGGACATAATGTACATGGAAGATGCAAAATCCTGAATGAGACATTTCCAGAAGGACTGGACAATGACAGAACATACTTATAGATACCATGGCGTGTTCATGTTCCCCTACATAAATGGTCATTCAACTATTATATCTTGCACGCCGTGCACCTTCTAACTAAAAATGCTGCTTAGTATATGATCACTACATACTGGAAGAAAGAAGAATTATCGTGCTTTTGATTACAGCTGTCACATAGGTACGGGTACGGGTGCCGGTGCAAGTACAGATACTGGCCATTTTCAAAAAAATTGGGTGTGGGGGTACGGCCGTATATAAATATATATATAAACAATAAGAAATACTTAGAAAATATACATCAACATAAACAAATAAATAACATAGAAAATATATGTCAACGGCTCTTGCAACAGTGTGTTTAAGAAACCTATGAAAAACGTTAAACATATGGACAACCGAGCAGCCCCCTAGTCAAATATGAACATCAATCGAATTTTTACATACAAAGAATAGATTAAAAAGTAAGGTGGAAAAAATTAAATCAAAGTAAAATTAAGCAGTTTGAATCTAGGTACCCAAGTGTGTCCAAATACCCATTTTGGGTACGGGTACGGTGAAACGGGTACGTGGACCTTACTGAAGTACCCATGTGACTTAGGATTACATATTGAAGGCAAATATGCATTATAAGATATTCACTAAGGCCTATAATCTACCTCAAATTCAAGGCATATTCATTAGAGGTAACAAGAAAAGATAAAGAGTGTTGACCGAATCAATGATGTCAAACAATATGATGACTTGAGAACACAAACCTTTTTCATTGAAGAGTGGAATTCCTTGTCCACAATACCAACCTGCCATTCCAAATCTGAGTTAGCTTTTTCGAAAGTAAGTGCATGGTAGACTATTATTCGCCTTAAACAGAACAAACATGCTTTCAACTAAGGAACCCAAAAGAAACGTGACAAGCAAACCGTTTTATCATTTAGTGCCATGCAAACAGCGACTATGTCAGCATCGCCAGCAAATTGATAAAGGTTCTCCAGCACCCCCTTCTTATCCACTGAACCATCATCAGCATCAATGGTCAAACTTAGCGTATAAGTCACTACTTGAGACCATGTGACAACATTTTCTCAAGCAACTAATACCAAAAAAATTTCCATTTTGATGCAAGGGGATATTGAACAATTGTATGTTCTCCAAATACCATAGCTGCTGGTGGAACTGAGTGAATTACAGCTCCAGTCTCGTTTTGTTGCCAGAATTTTGACACCAAATGCTCGTAAACGTGATGCAAGATCAACACCAATATTACCGTACCCAAGAATGAGGACCTGTTGAAAGGAAGATTAACAAAATTAATATAAACAGAAAATGAACCATAAAAGGCAAGATTAAGAGATACTTCTAAAAAGTAGCTCAGACCGTTTTACCAAAGAGTGTCTCCCCGACTGGCAGTCCCAATAGCATTTGTTGGACTGCGGATTCCATTTCTTTCTGCAATAATAGATAAAAGTTAACTTCACAGTTAGGAGAATGAAAATAATAAATACATAAAGGAGGATGTCCAAAAATGCAAACAGTTCTCAATAAAGCAACCCTTGACTGTTCAATGTGCATGTCATATTTCTCATAACAGCCTGAATACCTAATTAGTCAAAAGAAATATTCAAATCCATATTGATTGCACATATACACAATGAGCTCTAGGACAAGATATGTTCAAGCACGAACAAGTGTCATCAATGATGACCACATTCTCTACAAATATTAGTAAATGCACCAAACTGGCCAGATCCTAACAGGCTCTGAAGTTTGAAGTACCTGGATATGATGCTCACGTAATTTGTGAAAATCAAGCACTAAAGATTTCTTTAATTTACAAAGTAAAAATAATGACTGTGCTACTTTATACTGGGAACCTTGTTAAGGTTTTCCATGAGGAGATGAGAACAATTGAAACTGGCTAGGCTTAAGAAACTTTAGCTGACATGTTTGTTAATCAATGCAAAAGGCAATCCGCATTTATCTGTCTATCTCACTTTTTAATCTTATATATATATATATATGTATATATATATATATATATATATATATATATATATATATATATATACTTTAATTAATTAATTTATATATATATATATAGAGAGAGAGAGAGAAGCATACTATGGATAACCATATTAATCCTCCACGATGGTCAAAAACTATTGCAAGATAACAAGATTATGTCAACAGTGAAACGAGAGAGAGAGAGAGAGAGAGAGAGGGAAGCATAGTATGGATGACCATATTAATCCTCCACGATGGTCAAAAACTATTGCAAGATAACAAGATTATGTCAATAGTGAAACAGAATGTTACAAACAGCTGATAGTTTTATCAACAGCTATCATAAAAGAAACATACTTGTCTCCTTAAAAGGCCTAACATCAGATATATTGCATGTTCAGCACATGATACAGACTTCCCAGTCACATTTCCTGGAATTCTTGCAACTTTAATTCCATGCCTGGTAGCAGCCTCAACATCAACACCTGAAGACACAGGAAAACAAGTGTCCAAAAGAGTGTCACGTTATTCACAAAGTGTGGCCTCTAGCAGAGAAAAAGAAAAGTTCACTTATTCTCTCTCTCATCAGAACACTTGTAAAACTTAGAGTAACGGTAGACATCAAAACTACCTGAGTAATAGAAAAGTAGCCAGTAACAATTAACAATGACAGTGGTGACATAGTATATGCCTCAGAAAAAAGACAAAGAACAATGACAAAACAGGGTTCACCTTCCAGTCCAACACCATACTGCATAATCAGCTTCATCTGCTTTGCATGAGCAATGAGACCAGAATCCAAGCGCTTGTTTTTAACTATGCAAAGGTGGTAATTCTCAATCACATCAGCTACTTTGTCAAGAGGTACAACATCAACCTATGAATATTGGAAAAGAAAAATCACATATAAAAGATTGGTTTTTTGACACTTCAAACTTCAAAGAAGAAAGGCATTTCCCGAACAAGACTTATGAACAGTGAAACAAGGCATAGCCTTCCTCTAAAGCTACAAGTTGAAGTACCACACATGTTCATCATCTTTGAATCTCTTCAACTGAATCAATTTCTTCATAAGTACATTCCAAAAAATAAAAATGTGCTCCTAAATCCTCAGCACAATTGACTGTTTTCACGCACAAGTGTTCTATATAACATATGGAAGCATCATGCACTTTGAGTTTTGACAAATATTCTACGCTCTGCCAACAATTTTCTGTATATTATATTATGAAAGAAGTATGCCTAGCAACTTGCTATACTTGTCTAGGTTAAAAAGCTGTATAGTTAGAAGATAACTAACTTCAATGAGCATCAAATATGCAGTTCAATCATGGCACCGAAAGGTTGTAAGTGTCGTGGAAGAGCTTGATTCACAGAAGCCACTTCAAAAAACTAGAGTTGAATGATTCTGAAACTAAGGCGCTCTATCGTGGCAGCACAGGAGACCATCGGATTTTCAACATGACAAATAAATTTCCACTATACAGGTAGTGGGATCATGCATTTAAATTATGGTTCCTACAAAAGGGACACAATATAGTTGACTAATTTTTATTAAATGAAAGATCAAACGCTCAATGGCATTGTCATGTTTTAAAATGTAAGGCAATTCTAAAAGAGGTTCTTAGTCCACTTTGTAATCGGTTGTAACTTTCGAAATTCCACTTTTACTCATATATATCGTTGTACATGCCACTGTTGAATCCAGGGACTAGCATTGCTTCTCCATTCTGTTTTCCTCCTTGGAACCTTTGTTCAACCAAAGTCGATTGACAGGAAGAGCTTGGGATTGAAGCTAGATGGAGGAATTACCTGCACATAAGGATACCCCTTCAAATAGTCTATGGTGTAATTATGTGAGGCAGGAAAGTGAGGCCCACAAAACAGCACGCGAGTGACATGGCCTCCATCATCATGCGCCATGCAGCAGAATGTGCTGTTAGCATAAAAAATGAACGCAAGCAAGTCACAGACATGAGATACACAAGAATCACGACAGTTTAATGATAAGAAACTAACAATTACAAAACTAAGTTAATCTCATATCATCTGAGTATTCGACTTATTATTGGCCATTTCAAAAAGTCGAGCTGCACCATTTCCTTAGATTAATCATATCCTGGAAATATGTTTTGCCACCGTAACGGGTAGATGATTTCTATTAAGGCCCTGTCCTGGAGCAATCATTCACATTAAAATGCTAACTTTAGATATCTCAGTTCCAGGATTTGGAAAAAATTTGGTGTTTGCGAACAATCTGCATCATTTGATCGTTAGTCATTGGCCATGGAAAATGAGTTGGTACTATCCACTAGAAAGCCACCTACAAGGAGTTAGAAATGCAGATTAGAAAGGGAGGCCCCCAATGTAACGTGGAAGGTAAAAATTCTTCCAGAAATCTACAGAAGAGAACAAATGTTCTAGGAGCCCGAGACACAGGGTTAGTGGAGGGGTAGCTTTCCTTAGCCTAGTCAAAGAGAACAATGGTTGCTTTTTCGAGAGCAGAGAAGCCATTGTTGAGGTTTTCAATAATGTATAACTCGTAGATGAAGACAACACATCGCCATCAAAAGCCCTACCAATATGCTGGGAACTGGGGGCAGCCATATCCAAGCTTCTTATAAGAATCATCTTCTCACGTGCGCGTGAAGGATTCTCACCGTGGGCATATTACTTTCTCATGTCTTGCAGCAAGCAGGAGAAAAGTGTATACCTCGTGGGTTATTGTGAGAGGTACGGTTTCATGCCAACAATCTGGGAGCTGATCGTCCTCCCAGGACGCGGCTTTCAGGGGTGTACTTCGGGCATAATGATTTTCCGGCCAACGTAATTCGCAAAGGCATCGAGAATGTGGGCCTTCCCAAGGTGGTCCCGCTTAGTGCTTACCTCCGGCAACAGCGAGGAAGACGACGGAGCAACGACGTCCGGCGGAGAAGGAGGAGTAATTCGGGGGGAGGGACGCGGGGATACTGACCGCCGGAGAGGAATCGGAAGCTGGACGCCCTCCTACATCGACTATCGTGCTCGCCGGGACGATAAACGGTGACAAGTGAATCTTCAGGGTCCAATGTTCTTCATTTAATTCATAAAGGCGCTTTTTTGTATTTTAAAATTTCTGAATAAAGCTTGTCAACAGCTTTACGCTTTCTTTAAGTGTTATGCCATCTCACCTATGTTGCTTGATTTAGGCATGATTTAAAGGCGTTTGATAGGGACAACGTTATGTTCTTAAAAAAAATGTTCCAAGATCATCATATTCTGCTGCCAAAAAAATATGGGATGATTATAAATGTTTTTCTTACATCCAACAACAAATCCAAACATGACTACACAGTGGTCTGTTGAAATAAGAACATGGTGTTCTTGGAATGTGCATTCTACGAACATGTGTTCCAACCACTCAATATTCCCTTATTAAATGCCCTCTAATGGAAAATGAATTTAATATTTAACCAGTTGATGCAGGTAATTAACTACATGAAAATCCTTTCCCTCTTTTTTCTTCTTTTTGTCTCTCTCAAAGTTTTATGTAAACAATATGAGCATTACATCGGATGAGAAATGTTGACAACCATGTGCACTCTGTAGAGAACAGAAGGGAATATGACATATGAATGTTGCATTCAATCTTATTACTTGTGAAATGTTATTTTTTTTGTCTATGTCAAAGATATGCACTTATGCAACATGTAGTCATGCATAAGACACATGTAGCACTCTCCCATGTTGTGAAAAGTGAACCACGTTTCTAAACTTTAATAGGGTGTTTGGTTGGACAAAAAATACTCAAAACTATATTATTAGATTGTGTGATTGAGAGATATTTTTTTGATAAATTTAACTACAAACTGGAAAAACTTGAAAATGGCATTTAAAAAAAAAACTTAGAGAACGAAAAAACCGAAAAAATCCAAAATTTTGTTAAGATGAAAGGAAGAGACAGAGAGTATGGAACATTGGGGTGCCGTTTGCTCCCCTGGAATCGCAGTTTTGGAATGCCAATTCTAGAATTTTGATTCTTGAATTGATTCAGCTTGCGAATCATGAAATTAGTTTCCTGAAAAAAGATTCTATGTTTGATGGGCATAAATGGATTGAAATTCAGATCGTTGAAATGTAAGCCTTCATTTGGAATTTTATAAACAGTTATGAGGTGCGCATGAATGGATTGAAAATCTGAAATCAATTGTAAACCTTCATTTGGAATTTCATGAACAGTGGTGAGGCGCTCACATGATCTTTTTTTTTTTTTTTAACCATGCCAGCCACTTCCAAATTACGTAGAATGTTATGGGCCTTACTGAAAATTTGTACCCAACAATAGAACTTGATGCATCATGAATCTATGCTCAAAGCCAATCAACTACTCCCAAAACGAACAAAGAGATTAAAGTAAAAATTTATTACTTTGCAGGCTTCTAGTAAATTTTGAGGCCTGAGAAACTTATATCCTACTGAGTTAACTAACTTGGTATTTCTTGTTTGATTCATTGAAACTTCCTGTGATCCGAATTGTTTGGGAATATGAATTTGTGTTGTTACATATTCATGTATCAGTGGTCTCTTGTTTGCAGCATAGAGAGTTGATGTTACGGGGACTTGAAACGAAAACCAATCATCCACTGCTTTGGTTCTGACCGTTGCATCAACCCCCTTAGAGATTAAGTACTTGCACCTTGAGCGTTGAACTTTGAACCTCTTTCAATTAGAAGGCTGTTCAGGGCAATCCATCTTTGTCTTATTACTCAATTTGCTATACACAAGTTCGCCTTAACTTTAGGAAAGTTGTAGCAAGTTATGCCACAAACTTAGTTGAGAAATCCATCAAATTGGATCCCTGAATTAGATTTAAAAATGTCATTAGGTTTCCTACTAAAACCATATTACCAAGTTTTAATTCTCACAAGAAAATTTATTGACCTTATCTGTGTGTGTGAGAGGGAGAGAGAAAGTGTGTGTGTTCCCCACATGTACTTATTAGGGATTTAAATGCCATTAAAAGTGGGTAATGGCAATTACTACTCCCTTAAGCATATCCACCAAATCAATTATCTTCCACTTTTTCTTCTAACAAGAACATAATTAATTAAATTAATTGTTTAATTAAATTGATCTCTAATGACAGGCGAAAATGAGCGGGAGGTACCCCCACCCGTATACGAGCACTGCGTTAGTCAATCTGATTGCAGCCATCCAGTGCACATGCATTGCAGCCATTACTGAGAGAAATATTAATCTCTTCACTGCTCACTACGTGGTATGCCATCTTTCCTCCGTTTTGTCATTTATAATTAGGTCATTTACATATATTTTCTGCTTAATTTTGTGGATGGGCTTGCAGGGGGTCGTGGTATCACGGATGGTGATGTTACTCACGCTATGGGGCATCCAAAAGAGAGGACCTTTGTTTGTCTCAATGTTTAACCCCTTGTGTGTCATCAGCGTCGCCCTGTTTGGATCCCTAATGCTTGAGGAGCCTCTTTATTTGGGAAGGTAAACTATGAATCGTTACATGAGAAAATCGCTATCAGTAGAAAATTTCCTGGGTTTTAGTCTGGTTCGTATTGCTTCTAAATCGATCTTAGGGAATGATCTCAAGAAATAACATGATTTTTAAACGTGATTGTGGTTTTAGTGTAATTGGTGCCGGATTCATCATCTTGGGGCTGTACACAGTGCAGTGGGGCAAAGGCAAAGAGGTCAAGGAACTTGTCCAGCTTCAGGCACACAGGTCTGCTGGAGAAGCAACTAACCTGGTTTGACTTGTGTGAAGCTCCACTTACTTTAGAACGGGGAACTTTATTCTGACGTTGTTCATTTTCACTTCCTCTTCTGTGGTTTCATTTCTTTCTTTGTTTTATCTTTTTTTCTAAATTTTTTACAGTATAATAAATGACATTATCTTGTTATAGGTGTACAATTAATTTTCCATCAACTTTCATGTTACTTACTACTTACTTTCACGTTTTTTAATTATTACCACCACTTTAATGTTCAAAGTTTTGCCTATACAATTATCACCACCACTTTAATTTTGTCCAGCTTCACTTACTTTAGAACGACGAACTTTTTTTTGACATTGATCATTTTCACTTCCTCTTCTGTCGTTTCATTACTTTCTTTGTTTTATCTTTTTTTCTAAATGCACCTTTCGATTTTTTACAGTATCATAAATGACATTATCTTGTTATAGGTGTACAATTAATTTTCCCTCAACTTTCGTGTTACTACTTACTTTCACATTTTTTAATTATTACCACGTCTAATCTGTCGATGGCCATACCAATTGGCTCTTAGGACCAATAGAATCTGCATTGATCCAAGAGATTAAATTATTTAAGTTTTTCTTCTCAAACTTCCATCATTTTTCAAAAGAAAAAATGGGTTACATTCCCACACGTTCCACAATTTCTTATTATTTCTACACCTATCGATAGAGAAAGCGCAACTCCAATCATCTACCAAATTGCATCTAAACACAAAGGTCTAGTTGACCAATAAAATTGCTGGCATTCAGTTGACAAACACTATTCCTGTCAATGGTGTTCCAGCATGCAATTGAAGAGCACAATCTCCAACATCCTACACCACGATCACCGTTAATTAGTAAAACAAGAACCTCAATTGTTTCCATGCAAGAGAAAAAGAAAGAGAGAGAGAAAGGAAAGGGGGGTGGTTGTTCTTGCATGAAGGAATAGTACTTAATAACATTCCAAATTGACTTGCCAAAAATCAAACCTTTGCCATAGATCTATAGGAATATTCAGTAACTCCAGCAATATGAGGTGTGATCAGCACATTAGGATGCTTAAGAATTGGATCATCTGGATCAAATGGCTCAGTCCATGCAACGTCAATTTTTTTGTTACTATCTTTGATTTGTAGGAAGGAGGATACTTGTTTGATGATTATCTATTTATTGGCCTTTTTATACCACTGAAGTGTCAGTCATCCTTTCCGACTCATGCCAACTAAACGGAGACTTTTGTCATCTGTGAGCCACGTTCCTAGCTGTCCTGTAACTCGACAATCAGAAAGAAGATGCAAACAAATTTATATATATATATACATGTTCTGGAACTTTATGATTATTAAGATGCATCAAAGTGGTCAGTAGATGCTGTTTATGTGTATTGGTGACTTATATCTTTTTCCTTTTTTTTCTATGAGCTTGCAGGGCATACTGGTATCAGGCTTGGTTTTGGCTCTCATTTCATGGGCTATTCAGATGAGAGGACCACTGTTTGTTTCAGCCTTCAACCCCTTGTCCCTTGTCATTGTTGCCTTTCTTGGGTCCATATTTCTTGATGAGGCTCTTCATCTGGGAAGGTAAAATAGCACTCAGAACACCCTTAAAGGTTGGAAAGAAAATGAAACTTTCTTACTCATTACCAAGACAATATATATAATGTATGGTTATATATTATATTATTTGGTTCCAGTTATATATAATATATGGAACGTTCCAATAACCTAAAGTTACAAAGATGAGAATGGAAATTTGAAACGGTATACAGTAAGCAGAAACACCTTGCAGTGTGGTTGGTGCTGGATTGATCATCTTGGGACTGTACACTGTGCTGTGGGGCAAAGGAAAGAGGTGAAGGAACTTGTCCAGCTTCAAGCACACAGATCTGCTGGAGAAGCAACTAAACCTCTGTCGCCTGGGTGCGGCAGAAATGGACTCGCACCCAAGTCGACGTGACGTGGGTGCTGGTGCGACCAAGATTCGCACCCAAACCGCACCTGTTCAAGAGGTCGCACCCATGCCGCACCGGCAAGGAGAAAGGGCAGTAGGTAGAGACAGAGTGCGGGAGAGAGGGTGGTAGGGAGAGGAGAGAGAGTGCAGGAGAGAGGGAGTGAGATGTGGGTACTTAATTTTTTTTAGCAGTGTGCGCCCTTTCACATTTAAGGGCATGGAAACGTACTCGTCACAGCTAGTCTTGGTAAAATTATTATTTTTTTAAGTTTAACGTTATAGAGGTTGCGTGTTTTATACATATAGACCGCAAGGGTGTCCACCAAGTCAGTTCTCGATAAAAATGAAATGAGAATTGCGGTATCAAAATCTTGAATTAAAATTTCATAATTGTAATTCAATGTTAAGGAGTGGAATTATGATTTCAAAGGGTTAAAGTTTTTTCGTATCTCTTTAACACATGCCATTATGGTTTTAATTCATTAATTCTAAAATTTTAATTTTATTTTATTAAATGCATAATTTTCAAATTTGGAATCAAAGTATGAGGCTGCTAAACACAAAAAACACAAAAGGACACTAATACTGAAATTTTCATTGTAATTCCAATTTATGGCAGAGTTTTGTTTCCAAAATTTTATTTCTATAGTCAAAACTCAAGACCTTGAAACACCTCAAAAGACCAATATTTATGTCGATTATGGGCAGTGAAGAGCGCAAGCTTCCGCTATTTTGATTTCAAGATCGATAGATGCAAATTCTTTTTGCTCAAACAAGAGATCTGTGTTATCCAATCTCTACGAAAAATTAATAATAATAACAAGAATAATAATAATAATAATAAATAATAAATATCATCACCGCACCTAAATTTTGTGAGATGTGCCGTACCGGCACCCGCACCTTGGTGACATAGAACTAAACTGGATTCAGATGGTTTGCGCTCGAATCCGGCAGGTGCAGACATTAGTGCGGATCAAGTGCCGGAGCACAGCATCAAAGAAGATCAGATAGACAGTATTCAGTTGTAGCTAATTGAGTCAGGAGCATGCAGCTCTCAAGCCAGTTTTTCCAGGAACTTAAGAAGAGTCCAGCATTAAGCATTAGCATGTAAGGAAAATGATGCTAAACAAGGGTTATAAATGAGCCAATATCTTGTATGAAATCACATATGTGAACACAGAAAAATCTAGTCTGTTCATGATCAAGGATGTCACTGGATATTGAATCTGAATTGATTGACCACATTTGGAAGAGCAGATGAGCATATACCTTGGTTTGGATTTCCATTTCTGAGGTTTTAATGCTGAATCTGATCGTGTGTGTGTGTGTGTGTGTCTATATATATATATATATATATATATATGGATAATGTCTTGTAGCTATAAACGGTAAGGTCTTTCTCGGGTATAATACAATGAGCCTGAAAAAAACAGAAAAAATACTAGAAAAATACGGTAAATTTTTAAACATTTTAAAAAATTAAAAATAGGAAAAAAATAAAATATGTGAGAAACTAATAACACAAACATCAAAAGATAAGTATATTTGCAACAAATAAAAAATAGAAAATGAAAAAAAAAACTGTTTGACATAAAAAAAACTAAAAAAATGAAAAAGGTGAAAAAAAAATTGAGAAAACGCATTAAAACGGGGTTTTTTTTCGTTTTTAACGTTTTTTTAAACGTTTTTTTTGTTTTAAACGGTCATTTAATTTATCACTTTTCTTCGAGTTTTTTGTCAGGTATTATATATATATATATATATATATATATATATATATATATATATATATATATATATATATATATATATATATATATATATATATATATATATATATATATATATATATA